>JBBPBX010002599.1:50396-71871 GCA_038048925.1 Garcialebias charrua
ATGAATAATAGATGTGACTTATATGGCAAAGTGACTTATTGATGTTTTTCCACTTTATTAGACATTTGGACTAATGCGACTTCTACAGTGATGCGACGTGTACCGCGGAAAGTACAGTATATATATATTTTTTTTTACGGGCCTTTGGAAACTCAAAAAGCAATACAAGCAAATAAATCTCTAATTATTTAGCCACTGTGTAATAAATAAATCCCAACATCAGTGAAACTGGTATACATTTTGCACAAAATGTTGTTACATAGCTTAACATTTGTCATTGCAGACTTTTGTTTTATATCTTAAATTTGGTCAGATTTGGTTTAGCCACATGCAAAAGATTGTTTCCAAAAACAGATCACAGCTGTATCAAATGCTGAATTACATAAATAAAATAAAATAAGTGTTTGACAGTCAAGCTGTATATTTTCTTAGAGTTTAAATGATTTGTCTGCATTTGATTATCTGTGTTGTTATAAACAGTATGCCTGGAAATTATAGCCTGTTTCTTAAAAGAAAAGAAAGAGGGAATTGTCTATTTATAATCAGCTATAACTATAAAACTCAAAAGGTGACATGGAGTTAAATGTCACTCTTCCCCCTATAATCAACAGAGAAAACTAAAACTGGTCTTATAAGGTGGTTTTGGTACGGATTTTATTGTACTTATACAAACATTTTCAGACGTTACAAAAAAACTGCATCCCTTGGGGGGAAATATGCATGAGACGTATTATTTAAACTCATATTTGTGTGGTCTGTTCTATTTCTGCCTGTTGGCACTGAGATAGTGGCAACAGTTGGCATACATGAGATATTGGGTTCAATTAGGGTTTATCTCCCAAATGTGAAATATTTTTCCTTTTAAAACTCACACCGACTCCATAACTCAATAAATAAAAGCAGACCAAACAGAATAATGCCCTTCTAAGTTTGTTTTCATGGAATAAATCAATCCTGTGGTGACAAATTGCCCTTTAAACACCATCTCATCTGGGGTTCAGAGATATTCAATGATGGACAAAAGGTAATGATTCTGTTGGAACAACTTACAGCACATGCTGAAATAAGTCTAGTAATTCATAGTATTTTGTCATGTAGTTGAAGGACATTGACACTGCTGAATATTAAACATCCGTTACTGTAATACAAAATATTTACGCTCCAGACTGGATTTTAATTCTGACATAATATGAAGTATCTGTGTGATGTCTCTTGGGTTCTTCCCATGCTTTTATGATCTGAAGGACTGGGTGATGCATAACCAGGTGGAAACAACAGCTTTTCGTTAGATATTATGTTAATTACATGTATTTTTAAAAAAAAATTCTGCCAATCCTCCCATTCTGCTTACAAAGGCAAGAAGAAAGCAGACTTTTTAACTAAGTATAAATTAAGTATAATTTAAAAAAAAAAGTTAATCGGCAATAACTGTACACATCGCGTTTCTTGCAGCTCTTTTGAAATGTTTGAAAAGAGAATGTTAAACTCACTGGTCTTGTTTGCTAATCTGTTACTGATCATTGTTGCACAGTGAATTTGTTTTTTTCTTTGGGCTCTTTTGTTCTGCGGGGATGCCACAGTGATCAAACTTGCACAAAAGTTTTGGCAATTATTGTATGCTGGATGTCCTTCCTGACACAATCTGGGCTCAAACCTGCAGCCTCAAGACTACAAGGCACTGATTATTGATCTACCACAGGCACCCACACTATAAACTTAACTATTTTTGTTGAAGCGTTGACATTGTGAGGATCTTATAGGCATTTTCTGTTTCTTATTTGAATATTTATCCCTTTAATTTGTAGTATAAAAATGTAATTGACAGCAGATTTAGAAATAATATCACAATCATAACCGAACTGCTCATTGACTGTCATGATTAAAAGGAAACATTTAGTTTCTCTGAATGCTAATTGGAGGAATACCTATTGATATGTGAGTCAGTGCAACCGTTTGTTGCAGGTTTCAAACCAAAGTCCCTCTAATTATAGGTACCATTTCTAATATAATCTAGGTCATTTGTCTATATGACAATAAAGCTGCCTGTAAGATAATAATAATTAATGTGTGGGATTTTGATTCTTGTTCATGGGGAGCGCTATTATCACTTTTTTTGCCTGGATCTGCAAATAGAGCATAACAGTGGAGGGATTGATTCCAGAGATATTGTTTGCATGGAAATGATTTCCTGGCTCACTAACGTTTGCTTTTTGACTAATTAAAAAGATGGTACACATGCACTAGTGAGCAGATGCACATAATTACCATGATGGACCAGTGGATAAGAACCATTGCCTCACAACAAAATTGCCCTCGTACAACTCATGGGATATTTCTGTTCGTTGTACCATCCAGAAATACAGGTTAAAGCTATGTCAAACAAAACAGAATCCATTTGTGAAACTCATTCAGAAATACAGCCGTCTTCTCTGAGCTAAAGTTATTTAAAAATTAACTGAGACGAAGTGGAAAACTGTTCTGTGGCCCAATAAATCGACATTTTAAATTATTTTTGGAAAGCACACACTCCATATCCTCTGTACCAAAGAGGAGATGGACCAGCCTGTTACTAGCACTACTTCGCTGATGGTATGGTGGTGCATTAATGTCTCCAGCAGCTTACACAACTGGAAAGACATTATCAATACAGATCAGTAAAAAAAGTTTTAGAGCTCTCATTTAAATAATGCCATATTGTGTTCATGTTTAAAATTTACTAAACATTGATTGTTTTGAACTTTCTGCCACTGACTTTTATTAATTAGTTAATTTATGAATTTATTTATTTATTTATTTTCGCAAGGGTGTGAGTCCCAGATGTCAAAACTTGCTTTTTGCTCACAGTCCAGCTGTGATGCTCTTCAAGTTTAGTGTCAAGCTTTCTCAGATTTTCAGAATGCTGGTGTATTCTGATTAAATAATTTTACCTAAATTCTTGAATAATTTCCTTTCCACTGGCAGTGTCAGATAAAACAAACTACAGTCATCTCTTGTTTAGTGAAGTATTCTTAAAATAACTTTAGACCACATTCATGTAAAAAAAAAAATTGCAACACCTTTAAGTGCAATATTGTGTGTTTTTCTTTTGGTTCTGCAACCCAGCAACTGTAAAGGTCTCATGAATACAAGCACCTCCGGATTATAATCTAATTTTTGGTTACCGGCCATAACATCAGGTAAACACGACCTCGAGAATCCATCACGGGACAAACGGAACTGGCATTTGACTACAGTACTGGCACTTTCCCATCACAACAGGAGGCCTTCAATTACTGAAACACTTCGACACAGTCACTTTCATTTTCCACCCACTGAGTCATTAACCTTGAATTTTTGGTCAAACCTCTGAGCACTGAAGTGGAATTAAATTGAATTTCCAAGCACCAGGTGAGAAAAATGGAGCTGAAAGGAAACATCCACACACCTGAAATCTGTTCAAGTGATTTTTTTTTTGGTGACTGAATGTAAAACACTGAGTCTGACTGATGAGATGCCTTTTTCACTTAGAAAAAAAAATAATATAAGGAAATGACTATGGTTGTCACCTTTCAGTGAGAATGTGGCATGATTGCCTCAGTCCTGGGGCCTTTCTGTATGAAGATTGCATGTTCTCCCTGTGCATATGTGTTTTTCTTTCTTTTCTTTTTTCTCTGGGTATTTCTGTTTCCTCCCACAAACAAAAACAAACAAACATGCATGTTTGGTTAAATGGTAAGTCTTGAGCTGTCAATAGGTGTGGGTGATTGTCTTTTGGTCACAATGATGGACGTGTGGATGCCTTTTACATGGTGAGGCACCCGATTCTTGTGGCACCAAAAGGTAAAGCTGGTAAAAAAAATGCATGGATAGATGGATGAATGATTAAAGTGTTATTAAATAAATGAACAAAAAAATAAAGGGTCATTGACTCAGACTGCAAGAAAACCCTTAAAAGAACCCTAAAAATGGACTAAATCCTAAAAATTTCAAATAAAACATGATTTTTTTTCTGTTTTCTTCAAAAAAATATATATTTTGAAAATATTTTCACAGTCGCATGACCTTAGAGCAACATACACTATAAAATGACTGCATTTATACTTCGAACTTTTTAAACACCCTGTCAGTGAATTTCCGCTCACAGTGATAGTCTGTCTTTTTTCCCCCATTATATCATTTCTGAAGGTCAACTTGCAGTTTTTTTTTATTTTTGGTACTGGAACTCCACTTTTCTGACATAAAAGAAATGACATAAAGGAAATGTATGCCCCATTGTGTCTGTGTATGCATGTGTCAGATGTAACTGCGTGAGTCTGCAGCCCTCAGACGTTATTAAGGGAAGAGTGAAAGGTGAGCCATTACAAACCATCAGGCGACCCGGTTTCCATGGCAGCATGTATGCGAGTGCCTGACAGTCTTTCTAAAGCTCTGAAAGTCAAAAGCGACATCATTTATTTATTTATTTCTCACTTTGGGCCTTTAGGTCAAGTAAAGAACAGACAAAAATAGTCTTTAGAGTTGATCTTAAAGGTCCAACGTTAAACCTTTGCTTTAACAAATGTTAATCGTCGTCTGGACAGGGGAGCTGCACAAAAGGCTCTGCTGTGAATAATGGAGGGGAGTCACTGAGATTCTCTTTGATTCAGCTCTGGTGGAAGTTGGTTTGCGCTTACAAATAATCCAACCCGGGACATAAAGTAAATGAGGTGGGAGGAATAAATAGATGTTTGCAGATATAGCAAGGGAGTGGCCTCGGTGGGGTTGTAAATACACAAACGAAGCAAAGAGATAGTCTGAGAGGAATTAAAATGGGAAACACGCCACAGTATCTTCAGAAAGTCAAAGTAAAACAAGAGATAAAAGGTTAGGTAAATACACCAGAGGCAGAACAAAGTAGCTTTATAGAATGTAGGCAAAGGTGTTGAAGATCATGAGTGAGTTTATCAGAAAAACTGTCAAAGTCAAGTACAACAGAAGCAGATTACCACGGAGAATATGACTGAGTTTATGTTCGAGTTCTTAAAGACTGACACGCTTCAGGACATTTTAGACATTGCCACATAAAACTGTTTTGAAGCAGGTACGACAACACCTGACAATGATTTGTTACTTTATAAAATGTAAAATACCTCCTTTTCCAACCAAATAGCTTTGAACAATCAACACATGGACAGAAAGCATCCGATAGTCTCTAGGACCAGTATGCAAAGATTATTTAGGTTTGAACATTATAAAGCCTTTTTCTCACTGATGTTGAGGATTTGAATCACATTGTTTTCAAAAAGTTACCAGTACCATACTTGTCGCACTGCCGTAAAAAAACATAAATAAGTCTCTTCGCCGTATAGGTCATATTTATTATCAGTCACCGCTGACAACCCGGAAATGTGGGCCGGTGTTGTGCCAAAAATCGATTGGCTGCCAAATGGTGGCTGCGGGAGCATGCACGGGAGGACTTTAACAAGAATTTATCAAGATTAACTTTTAAAAACAATTACTTGTTTGCTCAACATTATATTAAAGTGTGTATCAGTTTAACTTTTCCTTAATAAATGCACTTTAATGGTGAAATCAGCTTCATTTAAAAAAATTGATTTGCAGCTGCGGGAGCACGCAAAGGGACGACTCGCTGTGCAATTCATCAAAATTTAACAAGATTGCCTAAAAACATTTATTTGTTTGCTTGGCATTATACTTTGTAGCAAAGGTGTGTCTCGGTTGAACTATTCCTGAATAAATGCACTTTAATGGTCAAATGTTGCCACGCTGCCCAGGCAAAATGCAGCTGATGTTTGCTCCAAGAGTTCTGGAGTGAGAAGAACGTGGATTAATATCAAGTATCAAGTATCTCATTAATAGCCACTTTAATAATAAATAAATAAATTGTTCTATGAGTCACGGCATTTTGCATAATTTGCATGCCCTGCGACTTATAGGCTGAAGACACGTATTAATCCCCCCACCATATATTTATAAACCAATATTTGGTTGAGTTATGACCGTTTTTATTCATTCTGACTGAAAATATTGACCACCACCATTTTCAGCCGCTAGATGACACTAGAGTAGTATGGCATGCCGTGGTGTCATGTAATAGGTAAAAAATGGCTATTAACGACACAATTGGCTTGCCATACGGGCCACCTTTACCCAGCTCACCTTGAGCAGATTTAATTTTGCTGCATCGCCCCAAGCAAAATTAAGCTGACTTGACCACTGAAGTGCATTCATTAAGTAAAAGTTTAACTGAGACACACCTATAATGTTGAACAAACAATTGTTTTAGGTGCTTATCTTGTTAAATTATGAAGAAATATGCAGCGTTCCTCCTTCCTGATTTCCTCCCTCTGCGTTCTCCTAGAGCACCAAGGCAGCAAATACTTTTGAAATACAGTGGATTTCACCATCGAAGTGCATTTGTTAAGTAAAAGCTCGACTGAGACACACCTTTACTATAATTCCAAGCAAACAAATAATTGTTTATAAGTGTTAATCTAGTTAAATTCTTGTTAAAATCCTCCCGTGCATGCTCCCACGACCGCCATTTGGCAGCCAATCGATTTTTGGCACAACACTGGCCCACATTTTTGGTTTGTCAGCTGTGACACGTAACAAATGCGACGCGTCAGTGGTGAATAGATGCGACCTATACGACGTATACGACAAAGCAACTTATTTATGGATTTTCCCACTTTATTAGACATATTTGAACTGATGTGACGTGTATGGCGGAAAATAGTGTACTTATTAATGAGATACTTGGCTTGACATATTGGTTGAGCGCCCTCTAGAAGCTGAAAATGGTAGTGTTCAATATTTTCCATGTCAGAATGAATGAAATTGTCAGATCTCAGACAAAAACTGGGTTATAAATGTGGGACGGGAGTATATTAGTTGCTTCGGTGTAGGAGTTGCAAGACTTGAAAATTTATGCAAAAAGGTCCGACTTATACAGCAAACAATACGGTAAGCACCCAGGAGAATATCTATTGTTTTATGGACAAGCTGCTAAAGGTTGTTCTTCCAGTTGATTGTGTAAGTTGTAAATATTAAAGACTTCTTGTAATTTAGTATATGTGGGCGTATGTATTTGACCTTTTCCTTAAATATACAGTATAAGTTTTTGTGTCTAAGATTTATCCAATTATTAATGGCAATACAATGTTTGGTCTCAAACTGCTATATTCTGACAGAAGAAGGTTTAAAAACTTTGGAAGTTTGTTTTGTTTTGTTTTGTTTAAAACGTTCATTTATTTCATAATAATTAAAAACACAAATACCATTTCAAATTCAAATAAATAAAATACATATAAAATAAAAGGTAGCAGAAGAAGAATAATATCTTATCATATCTGCCCCTTCTTAACAAATCATTTTTAAACAAACAAAATCAAGCAATGAAAATAAAATAGCATAGCAAAGAACATATTATTTGTCACATTACTCATTATAATTAATAGATATTTACAAACTTATATATATCTTGTTAACAGAATATTCTTGATCTTTTTCTTAAATAAAAATAATGATTTCTCATTTTTAATATCACAGTCCAAACTATTCCATAAACTTATGCCTTTTATAGAAGTTGATCTACCCCTCAAGCTGGTTCGATACTTCGGTTTAACAAAAATGTCCATACCCTTTAAATTGTAACAACTAATCCTTTTAGTAAAATATATTTGAATGTGTGGTGGTAGTATGTTGTTCTGAGCCTTGAACATAATTAGTAAAATATAGTAATCCACCAAATCATAGAACTTAAGCGATTTCATTTGATAAAACAAAATACTAGAAGGATGACAATAGTGTTTTCTTAAGACAATTCTTACAGCTCTTTTTTGTAAAATGAAAATTGACTGGGTTAAAGTTTTACAAGCAGTGCCCCAAACACCAACACAGTAAATCAAATGTGGTACAATAATTGTGTTGTATAGCAAACTCAGAGCTTTTACATTCAAGAAGTCCCTTACCCTATACAATACTGCCACGGACTTTGATAATTTAGTTCTTACAAGGTTAATATGTTGCTTCCATGACAGTTTATCATCAATAATTACTCCAAGGAACCTGACTTCATTTACTCTGTGTATCTCGACGCCATCAATTTGAAAAGGAAAGTCCACAGAGAATTTTTTTTTACTAAATATCATATAATTAGTTTTTTCAACATTCAAAGATAACTTATTTAGTTTAAACCAAGTTTGTAGTTTAGCAAACTCCCTCTTCATAAGTTCACACATCTGATTTAGATCTCCACCCGAGCAAAAGAAGGTAGTATCATCAGCAAACATAACACAATTTAGGAATTCAGACACCTTGATTATATCATTAATGTACAAAATAAACAACTTAGGTCCAAGAACCGATCCCTGAGGAACTCCACATGAAATATCACACAGATGAGATCTGACATCATCAATTTGTACAAACTGTTTTCTTCCTGTCAAATAACTTGATATCCATTGTAAAGCTGGGCCCCTAATACCGTATTGTTCCAGTTTTTCTAATAAAATAGTGTGGTCAATGGTATCAAAAGCCTTTTTTAAATCTACAAATAAACTTATACAATATTGTTTATTATCAACTGCAGTTGTAATATGTTCCATCAACTCCATAAGTCAAAGTCAAAAAGTCAAAGTCAACTTTATTGTCAGAACTGCAATATGTACAGGACATACACAGGACCGAAATTGCGTTTATCTCAGTCCCTCAGTGCAACAGTAACCATCTAAACACTAAACACTAAAACATTTAATAAACATAAGCATAAAATAGTAAGAGTGTAACACTGTCCCGAGTTTTTTCATAGTAGTATGAAAGTATGAAAATTTACACCAACACTGAAACACCAAACACCCAATGAACATAAGCATAAAATGAAACAATAAAAGTGTAATACTGTCCTGAGTTTTTTCATAGTAGTATAAAAAGTATAAAAAGTATATCTATAAAATAGACTGAAGGTTCTAGCATTGACATTTGCAAAGAGTGGCACAGCAGCATATGAGTTAATGTACACAGTATATGTATGAGGTAGTTGATGTTGGTATAGAGGCAAAGTGGCATATGCAGTAAGGCACATAAGGCACATTTGGCATCCTTAGATAAGGCTAGTCAGAGAATGCTGTATATGTATCAGCAGTAGTGTAGATATAAAAGTAGTGTAAATGTAAACAGTAGTAATAAATGTAAAACAGTAGTAATAAATGTAAACCGTATTAATAAATGTAAACAGTGAATGTAAACAGTAGTATGACTATAGGCAGTAATGTAATACAAACATTAGTGCAAATATGAGAAGTAGTGCAAACTGAATGAGCACATGACCGAGAGTTTAGTGAATAACCCGTTTGACGACACAGGGTCCAGTGTTAAAAACTTTGTGTTGAGTGGTAATGTGTGAGAAAGTTTTTTGTGTTAAGGCAGTTCAAATGGGAGGGGAGGCAGAGCAGGCAGAGTGTTTAGCATTCTGACTGCCTGATGAACAGAGCTGTCTCTCAGTCTGCTGGTACGAGCCTGGAGACTCCTCAGTCTCCTCCCTGATGGCTGTGTAGTGGGTGTGTGGGATCACCTGCCATGCAGAGGGCTTTCCGAGTGAGGCGTTTGCTGTGTAAGTCCTGCAGTGAGGGCAAGGAGGTGCCGACGATCTTCTCAGCTGCTCTCACGATGCGCTGGAGGCTCTTGCGGCATGATGCAGTACATGCACCAAACCACACCGTGATGCAGCTGGTCAGGACACTTTCTATGGCACCCCTGTAGAAGGTGCACATGATGGGGGTTGAAGCTCCAGCCCTTTTCAGCTTGCGGAGAAAGTAGAGACGCTGGTGAGCCTTCTTGGCCAGTGCTGCAGNCGCTAGCCCAAATCCAGCGTTGGCAGTCTCCACACACCGCTGCACCGGGTCCCGCCATCCGAGAGCCGCCTTCGGACCACTGAGTCGACCAACCCTTTACTCCACCGTAGCCCGGCATTCGCCGCACTTCCAGCCTCCAGGTATGTTCTCGCCGCCTCAGATTTCTCCCAGGATCCACGGCCAGCAACTGCAACGCAGCTCCAGCAAACAGACATCCACAACTGCAGCAGCGGATCCAGGCCAAACAGCCGAAAACAACGAGGCCCACCAGGTTCCCAAAGGCAGGCCGCTAGTCAGCGACCACTGCCCAAAGATCCAACCAAGAGGCCAACTCTGAGAGGGCAAACGCCCACACAAACGGGTCACCCAGCCTGACAGTCAGATGAGCCAGGGCCAAAAGACATCCGCACAGTAAGTCCAATAATTGTAGATAATTGTGACCGAGTATATTTTGCTTGAAGTCGTTTGTTAAGGTAGCAGCTGGATGCTCATACAGAGCTCACGCATACAGAGCTCACGCAGAGCCGTCAACTCTTGCTCTTTCCACAGCACAAAAACACAAAGAAGGTGTTGGAGGGTTTGAATAGTTGTCACAATACTCACCCATCCGGACGGCGGAGAGGGTGTTGGCCTGGCTGGAGGAGCGTGGTGCCATAGTCAGCAGCAGGACAACAACATAAATTGACAGCAGCAGAGCTGGCAGAGCCGGCATCTTCCACTGCTCCTCATGGAGAATGGTCTGCTGGCTGCCTGTACCGCCACCTTTAGAACAGACAAGAAAGCCCCGATTAATGGAACATAAATCATTTTGTGTTTGGAGCAAAGGCATCACACGTTTTATGTACCAGATAGCTCATTATAAATGTGGCTTTGAAAAATAATTGTTTGGAAATGATGCCAAGAACTTGACACAACCATGTGTCCAAAAAAATACAACAAGATGCAAAGTGAAAAAGAAAACATTCCCTAAAGGAATGTATATTGCACACTGCCTTGCATACTAAAGATCTCTCTGCTACCTCTCAAATGATGTGTTGCAGAAGACTCTCAGCAATTACCAGAATAAATTAAAATGTACTGTGTTATAGACATTTATGTTTAATATGGTTGATTAGGCGTGACATCTATGTTGAATGGTGTTACCACCTAAAGGTTGATCAGCTGAAGATGTGTGTAAAATGATTACATCATGAAAGTTTTAAACTAATGGTTCATGCAACAATATGCTTTTGATACAAAAACTCATGCACACAGAGAGCAAGAACATGACTGTTGTAATTTTATTTTTAAGAAATGGGTGCAAATATTCGCCACACAACTAACAGTTTTCTTAAATAAACATATTTTAGAAAGGAAAAACATTAAGCATATATTATACTGAAAATTAAATACATAGGAGACATATTAACAAGCTACAAGGTGATGAAAATTACTACTATCCCATGATGATATCATAAAACAACAGTTTCCTCTGTTTTAATTTAACTTGTCATGAATGAGGAGATTATCTGTACTTTCCATTGACAACCACATGTTGCAGCGTCTCAAGTAGCAGGTTGATAATGAACAGAAAATTAAAGCCAACATATATTTATTTATTTATGTTACTATTATTATTATTATTATCATCATTATATTTTTATTATTATTTTGTGAGAAGCCTACTACAACCTGCTACTGGTTTTGGAGAGGGGGGGCTATGTCACGGTCAGCGGCCCCGCTGACCCCCCTCCCTTTAGCCTGACCCTTCTGTCTTCACACTTACTCCTTTCTGTCTTATTTTTTGCCCCTTCTGTCCACAATCTTATTTAGTTCATCCCAGTAATGCCTGTCACCCTTCCTCTGCCCCTGACTCCCTTCTGTCATATTTCTTGCCCCTTCTGTGTATTTTTTGGTTGCAGCTCTGTTATCACAGACAACACGGTCCTTCCCTGTTCCTACCTGAATCCTTACCCATCCTGATTGCCTGCCTAAATCTTAGTTTATTAAGTTTTTGCCGCCACGCCGGCTTTTTGTTTTGTGATGTTTAAAAATAAATAAGTATTATTTTAAAACAAATCTCCTGCTTCATCATCCTGCTTGCTTTTGGGTTCAAATTTAAACGGATCGTGACAAGAGGTCCCAAACAAATTTTAATGTAATCTTTGCCAACAGTCACAATGTGAAGAAACTCAAAACTGATAGAAAATAAGACAATAATGGATACAGCTAAAGTATATCAATGCAAAATTAAGAAGAAAATAATTTTAAGACTGCACCGCAAGTAGGGATGGGAATTGATAAGAATTTGGCAATTCCAATTCCTTTATCGATATGGTAAATGGAGCTTATTTATATAGTGCTTTCCAGCCCCCTATGAGGGGCCCCAAAGCGCTTTACAATACCAACCATCCACCCATTCATACACACATTCATACACACATTCATACACCGGTAGCGGCAGACTGCCATGGCCTCGCAATATAATTTATCGATTCAATTCCTTATCAATTCTGTTATCAATTCTCATTGGGTTAGGCAATAAAATACAGTCAACCATTTGTGTGCATGAAGTATTTAATGCTCTTTCACCAGAACAAAAATAGAACTTGTATGTAACTTGCGGTCCGCAAGCGTGAAAACAAAAAAAAAAAGATTAAAATATGCACAGAAAAGAAAAATCTGCAGGTTATGTAAAAGATGGAAACTAGGACAAACAGATTTGATGCTGAGCAGACACAGGAAATTAGAAATGGCTGCAGGTAGAAAAATAAAAATAATAATGACAACAGTTAATTAGGGTCTTTCCTGTAGGAAATGATATCATGTCAGCAGGCAACCAGAGCCGGTGGGTCCCCGCTGATACAAACCGCCACCACAGTTCACTGCAGCAGCTCTGAGCCTAATCACAGCCATGGCTGTATTAGCTGCTTTCAGTCCATTCTCATTTTACATTGGAGGCATTTAGCTGACACACGTTCACAGCGATTAACATGAAGTGCAAAACATTAGGCTTTAAAGCCTCACTTCATCAACTTCACAAGCGAATATGGTATGGGTCATAGCAGCCGCAATAAGGACTGAACATATTCTTAAGGACATGAGAATTAATAATGTGAACGGGGAGCAAGAATGAGCAAGATGGATCTGAAATATGTAATATAGGCTGTACCCACTGACAAAGAGCACTGTGGGAGTTTTAGAAATATCTTCAGACTAGTTTTTACATGCAGATACTGTCAGATAGCTTAATAATCATGAAATAAGTTTAATACTTCATATCTAAATGCCAATTATTATTTCAGTATAATATCCTGTATGGAGCCTGATTAACTAGTTACACAAGTATGGCATCACCTGATCTTCTGCCATCATTCTGAACCGTCGTTCTGTTTTTAAACTGGCAATTCGAACCAAAACTCTTGCACCGCTTGTATATGGACCAAACAGCCCGTAGCAACGGGACCCCAATCCCATACTCCCGTACTTACTTTCATACATTTTAGAAATTTCTTTTTGTTGACATTCAAATTTATGGGGATTTTGAATTTTATTAAAATTTTGCTTAGACCTTTCCATTTTACAAAATTTAGGCTTTAGCAGCTATTTCCTAATTTAAAAAAATCAACAACTAAACAGTCTTGACAGAAAAAACTCCAAGCACTTACACAAGGATGTGTTGAGCCCTCTCCTGTTCACTCTGCTCACATATGATTGTGCAGCTACCCATCCAGGCTGTCATATTGTAAAGTTTGCAGATGATACAGCTGTGGTGGGATGCATCACAAACAATGATGAGTCCAGCTACAGGCAGGAGGTGGAACACCTGGAGAGCTGGTGCAAAGACAATAACCTTCACATCAATGTGAAGAAGACAAAGGAGATGATTGTGGACTTCAGAAGGAACAAACAAACACACACCCCACTGAACATAAGTGGATCTGCGGTGGAAGTGGTCTCCAGCTACAAGTACTTGGGTGTACACATGAATGATAACCTCAGCTGGAGCAACAACACCACCAGCCTGATCAAGAAAGGTCATCAGAGACTCTACTTCCTCAGACGGCTGAGACGAGCTGGTCTGAGCAGCCCAGTCCTCACCTCCTTCTACAGGTGTGCAGTGGAGAGCATCCTGTGCTCCAGCATCAACGTGTGGCATGGAGGCTGCACAGCTGCAGAAAGAAAAGCTTTGCAGAGAGTGGTGAAGGCTGCACAGAAGATGTTGGAGTCAGTCTCCCCACCATCACAGACATCTACACCTCCAGATGCAGGAAGAGAGCCACATGTATCATGAAAGACCCCACTCACCCAGCACACACACTACCTTCAGGGCGGAGGTTGAGGAGCATTAAGTGTGGAACGACTGTGTGAAGGAGGCAATTTATGTAAAAAGAGAGAAACCATCGTTAAACAGAGGATGAGGTCTAAGATTCCAAATTTCTAAAACTTATAGTGCGGCTCTGGGTTTGGTTCCCAGGCGTCTCACACCTGATGGCAACAGAGGAGCCTCTTTTGTGAACTAGACTAACAAAGATTTTGACAGGTCCCTGCTATTAATGTGTGAGGTGTGACTTGTCAATTTACATGCAGTAGGATGTGTGTGTGTTTTCTGTAAGCTCTGTTTTCACACACTGAACTTTGAATGGGTCACAGGTACGTGTTATCCCAAGTATGTGTCGGTGTTAGATTCCAATTTACATATGTTGGTGCGTGTCAGTGGCTTACCCTGTTTATAAATTCTCCCTCTGCTCATGGAATTGATAAAGCTTCCTCGGATGAGAAGCGAAACGTATTTCTGTTACAAATAAAGTCCAGTTGTTCTGTATTGAACGCCTTTTTTGATTTTATCATGTCCTGGACGACTGAGAATCTTCACCAGAATGTGGAATGACTAGACTGAGGAACAGCTTCTACCCTGAGGTTGTTAGACTCATGAATATCTAACCAGAAGAATCACTGCAAAATATCACATCATGTCGCTGCTGATCAGTTTCATGTTTCTGTGTTCATTCGTGCTCATCTGCTCATACAGACTCATGTTCATGCTGCTGTTCGAAGTAATGTTTTTCTGCTATTAGTGTCCAGTGTATTTTTAGTTGATGTTTTTCTTAGTTCATATCTTATGTCTTATTACTGTTTTCCTTTTACATTTTATTGTTGGATGTATGTGGGACCCTGTGTACATAATATCGTTTCATCACATGTACCACATGTGGTGTGAATGACAATAAAGAGAGCTCTGACTCTGAAATATCGATTTGTTGGCAGTACTCATAATGTGATATTGCAAGTCTGACCTTATAAGACTCACTTTTGAAAGAATTTGAGATAGTTATTGGAAATCGAACTACCAGCAAACATTTTCTTTGTTGTTGGTTACATTTAATTATTGCTGTTGTCAGAGGTGAGGGCAGTGTTATGTTTTTGCATGTCAGTGTGTTGAATTATCTGTACAAATACGGTAGTCAAATATGTATATCCTGAATCACTTAACAGCTTTTAATGAATATTTCAGAAAGTAATCATTAGATAAGCTTATATGACTACTTAACTTTAAAAGTTTGTAAGATTCAAGATGGCTACCAAAGTATATCACTTTTAACAAACACAAAAATGCTATAACAGCCAGTTTAGCAGTTATTGAGCTCAAATTACATGTATTTTATTGTAGCATCTGTCAGGTGCTACTAAGTATACATGGTGTATTTGTGCTTGTGTGACATCACTATTTATTACTGAACACATCTTTCTCCTGCTTGTCAGGAAGTGCTTTCCCCTTAAACAAACTGGGAACAACCTGAAACTCATGCATCAGTTTTACAGCCATCACCAGAGACTTCACACAGATTTCAACTCAAACCGGAACAGGACAACAAACAGAACAGCCTACCATATTTTTCGGACTATAAGGCACACTGGATTATAAGGTGCATTAAGCAAATCTAAAACATTTTGACAGATGTTTGAGCGTCGTGTACCACATAAAATCAGTTTGCAGAATTAATACATATGATGCACCAGATTAGAAGGCTCACTGTTAATTTTGGAGAAAAAATTAACGGATTTTAAAAGTGCCTTATAGTCCGAAATATATGGTATTTCCACACTACAATATTGTAACAAAACAATAATATTTACACAACTACTACAACATTACCCAGCATCCCTTATGCTACAGAATTTAACAGCGGGGACTGATCCACATTTAATAGTCTGAGTGCTAAAAGTGAGATCTGAAAATGTGTAAACGTTTGTCATTAACCATTGAAGTCAATGCTTTCATTCTGTTAGCACAATATCTCATGAATGATTGAACAGATTTCATTGAAGATTTTGAAAAAGTTCTATTGATTAGGAAACTTGGATTAGGAACTCAATTTTATTCAAGATGGCTGCTACAGCCAACTGATCTTATCAAAAAATAAATAAATAAAACACTATAGCTCAACAGTTAATTTTTGTTCACAAGAAAATGCTCACTATTGTCTAAAACACATGTTATCAATGCATTGCAATGTATTGAAAGCACATGCAATACATGTATTTTCAAAACCTATGCTTAAACCTTTGGCATTAACTTTTGGAATAAAGGCTCTGTTAGCAAAATATGTCATTATCCACTGAACATATATTTTTTAATAATATGAGTTTCAGATTATAAAGCCTGACTATCCATCTAAAACTGTTTACATTCTGGAGTCAGACAAATTCAAGATGGGTGCCACCGTAGCTTGCACACAAGAGGCTACACCTCAGTGATTTTTTCCCACATACTGAGCTAAATGTTTTTCTTTTGGTAGTAGCTGAGATTCATTCAGAGTACATACTCCCAGTGCTAACAGATCATGCCTGATCACACATCATATCACACGAGATTGCACATAGTGTCCAACCAGATGACTTTAACTTTGTCAGTTCTCAACATAATGATTTCTTAGTCTAAAGCTCCTCCTGAATGGTCTGCTGATCCACATTCCCTCAAGGAATGCTTGGCCTTTAATTGGGAACGGGCATCTGCCTGATGAATGAACATCACTTCATCCAACTCATCAAGCTAACAGCCAATTACTCTCTAACTGCTTTTGTCATTCATGCTAGAAAACCTGCTGCTAGATATGATCACCTCTATTTAATCCTTTTTAGATGAAAACTAGTTTGCTTATTTTAAATTACAATTTGGAGCTTTGTCACTCTTTTTGTACGACACAAAATAATTTAGACTCTGCTTCATGCACACGCACAATACAAATATTCTGCACGTTATTTGATGAATAAGCTGGAAACGCATGTCTGTGCAGTCCCCTATTAATTCCACACATGCTGAGATTCCTGCTGTCAAATATCTGTACTTCTTCCCATGTAAGAAGACAGCCACTGTTCTTCTTTCAAGTTAATTATAGAACCAATCAAAGGGGTTGCAAATTAAAGACAGACACATCAGTATACCATTAGACCACTCCAGACACTTTAAAAATGTGATGATGAAGTTCAATTAATAATAATAATAAAAACTCTGATAAGACCCCGGGAGGTTAATGCTGATTTGACCACTCCAGCCTGACTTCACTGACAAACAACACACTCGTCCTGCTTTGGCTCTTCCAGCTCACCAGGCATCAAAAATCTCAGACAAAGAACGGCTTTAAAGATTAAACCCAGCAGGACTAAAGCATCTTCAGAATTTCAAACTGAACCAAAGTATCTCCCATCAACACAAACACATACCAAATGACAGATTAGAAAACATATTATTTGAGTTTGAAAATCAAATTCTCCGTCCTGACGGCTGCTCATCATCCCAGAGGTGCCTTAAAGGTTAAACTGTAAATGTGACTTTCCTGATGCGTGGTCGACTCACTGTTTGCTCATGGTTCAGATAAAATAAAGTGGAATTGTACAACAAAATACTTTGGAGTTTTGTTTGAATATGTTTCCCTTAAATACAGCAAAGTTTCTGAAACATATTAAAAGTGAAAATTTAACAGCAAATGGTCGCTGATCACATCAAACACCAATCAACACATTGTAACTGTCTGAACAGGGAAATAGATGTAATTTATGATTGTCCCTAATGTTCAAATGACGTTTATGTTGCTGTGTGAATTTGTTTGTACCATTAGAAACATGTAGACCATGGTCAACAACCTGCATCTCGTTGGTCCCTCTGCAATAGCTCTTTCAAGCTTTGACCAAAACCAACATAAAACTGAATTGTATTGGTTGTAATACACAAAAACGCTAGCATCAGCAGTTTTCTTATTTCAGTTTTTGGTTATTTCTTTTGCACACAAGAAGTAAAACATACTCATTTTAACTTTGATTCATTTCTATACTAAATTGTTTCCACAATTAAATTAAATAAAAATCATAGGTCTGCATAGTTCATAGTTTTATTTTTTAAATAATTGGAAAAATAATAAATTGTATTTTTTGTACCTTTACAAGAATCTGTTTTTTTATTTTGTTTAATATTGTAAAAAAATATAAAATGCTAAAAACCATTAGATATTTTTAGCTTTATAACATGTGACTCCTATTGGCCACAAAAAAGCCCTCCAACAAACTTAAAGCAGCCCATGGGCCACCACTTGATAATCAAAGTTGTAGCGGCGCGGACACAATTTAGTGAACGAAGGTGCAACAGTGGCTCTCTCAATCGTAAAGTTGCAGACTCCTGCTCTAAACCAATAGATGATTCTGAATAAATTGTGTCCATCTTTAAATAAACTGATATGAAATCCCCCTATTTTTTTTTTCAGATGCTGTTGGAGAGTTTAATAGAAACAAAAAGGCTTCCACCCAAAAGAGAAATATAAACAGTCAGAATTAAGCCCCTTGTTTGTTTGGTAATGGCCCTTAATGCTCACCTAAATATAGGATATTAGCGTTCTTTCCCCCAAGGGGATAAGAAGATTTTGTTTTGCAGCAGTGACATCATGAAGCGCAGTGTTGCTGACTCAAGCCATTATAATGACATGATAATCCTCCCATTTGGTTGTGACACACGACACATTCACTGCCTCTGAAAATAGCAGGAAGGCAGGGAAGAGTTTTGACTTCTGCTTACAGAGTACTGTAGGTGCTCCACATGACAGGCAACAAGCAAACGCAACATGCAGAAGAGGAGTGGAAGGCAAAAAGGATTATTTATGGCTACAACTAACTTGTGTGACCTTGATTATTATTTCAGTTACAGTACCGGTAAATGTAAAAAAAATATATTGCCATCTCTAAAAGAATAAAGAAAACAAGACACAGAACAAATGTACATGTATTGTGTTGAAGTATCGTTTTGTTGCAAAAGTACAATAAACGTCTCCATTTTGTCATCCTGCACAATTTTTTAAAGTTTGACTTCATCTCTTAATTCAGTTCAATTCAAAAATACTTTATTAATCCCAAAGGAATATTAATTGTTGTTGTAGCTTATCTTGGTTTCATTAGAGTTGTTCTGGATGCTGATGGCTTTGGGCAGGAAGGATCTCTTGTAGCAGTCTGTCCCACAGTCTGTGACGTTTCTGAAGAAACTGCAGATGCATCCATCCACCCAGATCCAGAAGACCTCTTGGTCCTCTTGGGCAGCAGGATTGCCTGAATGCTGGGAAGAACTCCTCCCCAAGCGATGGCCATTTCTCACAGCAGCCTGCCGAGCCCCTCATCACCACGGACTTAACTGCAGGTGCCAATCTCTTTCCTCCCGTTGTCACGAGCTATGTTTTCTACTACCTCCAAGATCTCGTCAGTCAGGCACTCAAACACAATATCCAGGTAGACGGTAATGCATCCACGGCACCTCCTTTTCAACTCATTGGGATTTGGGGGCTGTAGTTGAGGTCTTATTTGAGATTTTGAGATGTTAATCAGCAGCTCTCAGTTGCAGAAAACCACCTTGTTGTTATGGTTACATCACAACAAATGTCCAAAAGTAAAAAAGGTTTCAGTAAAAATCCTTCCAGTTACACAGCATCTGATACCAGAGGAAGCAATCATCCAAAAAAAGAAAAAAATCAAAATAGAAACAGTCATGACCCGTAATAAAATACATCATGCACATTTATGCACTTTTTAAATTTGATTAGGATCGGTTGCATATAGACTGCCGTCCAGCCAGAGGCTTATCTCATTGACATTTACATGTTCTCCCTGTTCAAGTATGGCTTTCTATGGGTTCTCTTGTTTCTGCACACAGAACAAAAACATGCATGTTTGTGTCATTTGTCTCTATATGTCCCCGTGATGGACTTACAACCTGTTCAGGGTGTCCACGACTTCTTGCACAGTGACTGCTGGAGACAGAAACCAGCTCCTCATGACCCGAAAAGAAAAGGCAGTTAACAGAAAACTGTTGAATGACAGATTGCTTGAATTGCTTTGACCTGAATAGTATCGCTAAAATTAGAAACATCTTATCTAAAAATGATGCAGAAAAACTGGTTCATGCATTTGTCACATCTAGACTGGACTATTGCAATGGTTTATTATATGGGTGTCCAAATACTTTTTTTAAAGTCTTCAGTTGATGCTGCTGCCAGAGTCTTAACTGGAGTTAGAAGGAGAGAAGATCTCCAGTTTTAGCTTATCTCCAGTGGCTTCCTGTCAAATTCAGAACATAGTTCAAAATCTTACGTCCAACCTACAAAGCTCTCAACAACCTAGCTCCATCTCATGTTAGAGATCTTATTGTTCCATATTTTCCTAGCAAAACACTTAGCTCTTAGACGGCAGGTTTACTCGTGGTTCCTAGAGTTTCCAAAAGCAGAATGGGAGGAAGATCTTCCAGTTCTCAGGCTCCTCTCTTGTGGAACCAACTTCCAGTTTCTGTCCATGATGCTGACACATTGTCCAGTTTGAAGACGTTCCTTTTTTGAGAAATTATAGTTAGTCGGCTTGGTTTCCTGACCTATTCCATACACTATGCTGCTATGATCTTTGACTACTGGAGAACAAATTGAACTCATTTCATCAAATGAACAGTTACAAATACTGTATATACAAATGAATAGTTTATATTTGTAATGATCCCTTCTTAACATATGCTCAGTTTTTTTCCTCCTATAGAAAACCTGCTCGCCTTCATCCTGGACCTGTCGTGTGTCTGCTCCTCCTTCCTGTTCCTCTCAAACACAGCCGGTCGAAGCAGATGACCGCTTGTCCTGAGCCTGGTTCTGCTGGAGGTTTCTTCCTCATGAGGGAGGTTTTACTTTCCACTGTTGCCTCTGTGCTTGCTTAGGATGAGAAACTGTGACGAAGTGAAAACTCAAAGCAATCTGTGAGCTCCTTAGATAAATATCATAATTAAATTACTTTATATGTATATGAATGTTTCTGTTCAGTGCCCTGAGATGACCTGTTGTGATTTGGCGCTATATGAACAGACTGAATTGATATTGAATTGTGTGTATTATTGTAACGTTGTTTACTACAAAATGCACCATTCATATCAGTATTTCAAATCATCATTGAAATTATGTCAAACAACAAATGGCCCTGTGTTACAACTTATTCCACTGCCCTCCTACTGGCAGAGTAGTAGGATATTTGTGTTTTGATTTAATAAATTTTTGTCAAACAAGTTAGAAAATTACAAAATCCAATTTAGTAGCAATAACAACTGTAACTACATGATATGTCAGAGGTAAAGTAAGGCACGTTTTCTGTGGAGT
>JBBPBX010002599.1:72484-89321 GCA_038048925.1 Garcialebias charrua
TTTGATTTGTCAGTCATTACGTTGTTCTTGGTTTATTTTCATCGATTTGTTCTTTCAAAGAAAGGCTAGATTTAGGGCTGATTCGTGACTTGTTTTTAAAATTTGTGTGTATATGAGTCTTATTTGACAATGTTTTAGAAGAAGAAAAAGCATGGAAAGAAAAAGGAAAGGAGGAAATCAATAGGTTAAAAAAACTAGCACTATAGATTGTATATCCCTTTTCTGAACATAAAACAGTCTGAATCTCATCACTTGGTAGCAGAAGTAACAAAAACGGGAATCTGTCTTAGTGGTGTTGTCTCTGACAAATGTATCGACAAACCAGAGTTTCATGGTGCATTAATCAACAGATAATATAGACACAACGGTGGGAGGCTTTTGTTAAAGGAGACAAACAGAAAAAACAGGCGGGCAAGGTGACATTAAACTAGAAGCTTGACAGAATTTACAGTTATTTTGTGTTATTACTCAAGCAGGAACCAGCAAGTGCTTGAAAAATGCTGGTTAAAGAAGCTACATTGGGCTGAACATTAAGAAAGTACAATTTAAACCAAATAATAGTGTCTTTGCATGGGTAAAATGTAGTCCGTTTAAATGACAAATGCTAATTTTTCTAGCATACTGATCTAAAGGCAAAGGCCAAATCTTTGGTATTAACGTTCAGCATGACGTGTTTTAGCTGCACTTGGTAAAGACAGTAAAGTTGTGCTTTAGGTGAGTTTATTTCCTAAGCTAAACCATGTTCCAGTTCAGATTTTATCTATTTATTTATCTTTAAGAATGCATCCCTATAATAATTAGCCATCGAACCAACAGTTACCAACAGCGTGAACTCTTTGGCATCCCATCAACCTGCACCCACCTCTCCTGCCTCTCAGTGCAGCTTAAAATTTATCAATAGGAAAATGCTTAAAAATCACAGACATTCCCCTGCACTGTGAAAACACAAACTGGATACTGTAAAAACGGTAAATCGACATGTTTTTTTCCTGTGCCTTTTTAGCCTTGCTAACCAATCAAAGCACTTTAAGGTGGAAGTCACATCCATGTAATGCTAATCAGTCTAGTGTGTACATACATCAATTCAAGGATTCAAGGTTCTTTATTTGTCATTCGGCCACATGCACCACAACGAAATTGGGCACAAAGGGTCCCAGTTACATTCAACAATAAAATGTAAATAAAATTAAAAACATACAGTAATAAGATCTAATACATGAACTAAGAAAAATGTTTACTAAATAATACACTAAGTACTGATGGCATAAAAACAATACGCCGAACAGCAGCACGAACATGAGTCTGTGTGAGCAGATGAACACGCATGAACACAGCAACATGAAATAAACCAGCAGCATTGTGGAACAGATCAGCAGCAACATGAAACAGATCAGCAGCAACGTTATGTGATTTTTCACAGTGATTATCCTGATTGGATATTCATGAGTCTAACAGCCTCAGGGTAGAAGTTGTTACTCAGTCTAGTGGTTCTACACTTAATGCTCCTCAACCTCCTTCCTGAGGGGAGCGGGGCAAAAAGTGTGTGTGCTGGGTGAGTGGGGTCCTTCATGATGCAGGTGGCCCTCTTCCTGCATCTGGAGGTGTAGATGTCTGTGATGGTGGGGAGACTGACTCCAACATCTTCTGTGCAGCCTTCACCACTCTCTGCAGAGCTTTTCTTTCTGCAGCTGTGCAGCCTCCATGCCACACGTTGATGCTGGAGCACAGGATGCTCTCCACTGCACACCTGTAGAAGGAGGTGAGGACTGAGCTTCTCAGACCAGCTCGTCTCAGCCGTCTGAGGAAGTAGAGTCTCTGATGACCTTTCTTGATCAGGCTGGTGGTGTTGTTGCTCCAGCTGAGGTTATCGTTCATGTGTACACCACTTCCACCGCAGATCCTCCTATGTTTGGGGGGTAGGTGTGTTTGTTCCATCTGAAGTCCACAACCATCTCCTTTGTCTTCTTCACATTGATGTGAAGGTTGCTCTTCCTGCACCAGCTCTCCAGGTGTTCCACCTCCTGCCTGTAGCGGAACTCATTGTTTGTGATGCATCCCACCACCACTGTATAATCTGCAAACTTTACAATATGGCAATATGGATGGGTAGATGCACAATCATACATGAGTAGAGTAAACAGGAGAGTTCTCAGCACAGAGCCTCGATGGGAGTCAGTACTGAGGGTTATGGTGGATGAGGAGAAGTTGTGGATCCTCACAGACTGAGGTATGTTTGTCAAGAAGTCTAGTACAGTACCCAGTTGCTAATGAAGGGGCTTAGTACTAATGTGAGTAGTTTTTCCATCAGAGTTTTGGGGATCATGATGTTGAAGGCAGATGTGAAGTCCACAAGTGTGTATTATCAAGCACTAGTTATGTTATATACGCATAAGCCCCTTATCTACAGGTCTTATTATGGCCATAGCCTAGTTCAGTTCTCTCCAACGTCTGACAGTCAATTGTCTTTACAGTTGAAAATAGCTTATCTTCGAAGTCTGTTTATTTCTTAAGCAACAGGCAAAGCAGAACATTCAAAAAAGCAATGAGATCATCCATTTTGGTTGCGTTTCTTTCCTGGCTCCTCTTCTTCTTCAAAGTCAAAGTCAACTTTATTGTCAGAAATGCAATATGTAAAGGACATACACAGGATTGAAATTGCATTTCTCTCTCAGTCCCTCGGTGCAACAGTAACCATTTAAACACTAAACAATTAATAAACAAGCATAAAATGAAATAATAAAAGTTTAGTACTGTCCTGAGTTTTTTGCATAGTAGTTTTTCATAGTAGTAAAAAAGTATAAAAAGTTTCACCAACACCAAAACACCAACATTTAATAAACATAATCATAAAATGAAATAGAGTGTAATACTGTCCTGAGTTTTTTCATAGTAGTTTTCCATAGTAGTATAAAAGTATAAAAAGTTTCACCAACACCAAAAATGAAATAGAGTGTAATACTGTCCCGAAGTATAAAGTATAAAAAGTATATCTATAAAATAAATGAAGGTTCTGGCATTTGACATTTGTAAAGAGTGACAAAGCAGCATATGGGGTTAATGTACACAGTATATGTATGAGGTAGTTGATATTGGTATAGAAACAAAGTGGCATTATGCAATAAGGCTAGTAAAAAGAATATATACTGTATATCAGCAGTAGTGTAGATATAACTTCATGATGCAGGTGGCCCTCTTCCTGCATCTGGAGGTGTAAATGTCTGTGATGGTGGGGAGACTGACTCCAACATCTTCTGTGCAGCCTTCACCACTCTCTGCAGAGCTTTTCTTTCTGCAGCTGTGCAGCCTCCATGCCACACGTTGATGCTGGAGCACTGGATGTAGATATAAAAAGTCTAGATGTAAACAGTAGTAATAAATGTAAACAGTAGTAATAAATGTCAACAGTAAATGTAAACAGTAGTATGACTATAGGCAGTAATGTAATACAAACATTAGTGCAAATATGAGAAGTAGTGCAAACTGAATGAGCACATGACCGTGAGTTGAGTGAATGACCCGTATTGATGACACAGAGTCCAGTGTTAAAAACTTTGTGTTGTGTGGTAATGTGTGAAAGTTTTTTGTGATTAAGGCAGTACAAGTGGGAGGGAGGGCAGAGCTGGCAGAGTGTTAAGCATCCTGACTGCCTGATGAACAGAGCTGTCTCTCAGTCTGCTGGTTCGAGCCTGGAGACTCCTCAGTCTCCTCCCCGATGGCAACAGGCTGAAGCAGCTGTGTAGTGGGTGTGTGGGATCACCTGCCATGCAGAGGGCTTTCCGAGTGAGGCGGTTGCTGTGTAAGTCCTGCGGTGAGGGGATGGAGGTGCCGACAATCTTCTCAGCTGCTCTCACCAGTGGTGGGCACTAGACCGCTAGGGAGCGCTAAAGCGCTGATCCGCTTACAGTGGACCTAAACTTTTTGTCAGCGTTTTTGTGAATTGACTAACTTTTATAATTCATAAGCGGATTTGTGCTATTTTTATTTAAAATGCAGTACCGCTAATAACTAATTATCTATCAGTAAAAACCAATAAACTTATTTACAAGCTCTTATGCTGCTTGTTTTTACCTTTTTCCCCACCGTAAACAGCAGAAAGGAGGAAGGGTGTGAGGGGAAGGGGGGCAGAGCTGAGAACAGACCATGTAGGTAAATGCCTGGGGGTCCCATTTCAGCAGTGGCCCCGGCCCCGCCTCGCCCCGTGCAGTCACCTACATAACTAACATTGATCCTGCTTGTTAATATACATTTAACATAAAAATAATTATAGTTACGATGAAAACGTTCATTAAATACGCAATAAAAAAACGGTCGATTTCTTTATCCCCCTACTAAAAATGGACTATTCCATCTTTACATCTTCCGGGTCAGAGTTGAACTCAGGGGCTTCTGTGGCTAGCTGGCTGCGCTCGGTGTCTTCATAAATCCGTAGAGAACCCCGCTGTTTCAAGCCAAATTAACGTGGCCGGATGATTTTATTGAGGGTTTTGTGTCGACCACGCGACGGTGAGTCGTTATTTTTATGTATTTTAGTTACTTTTCATTAAATCTGTTGACTACCTATAGACGCTAACGCTGTGTCTGCCGGTAGTGCTGGGTTACTAATGGATAATCCGTAGAGAACCCCGCTGTTTCAAGCCAAATTAACGTGGCCGGATGATTTTATTGAGGGTTTTGTGTCGACCACGCGACGGTGAGTCGTTATTTTTATGTATTTTAGTTACTTTTCATTAAATCTGTTGACTACCTATAGACGCTAACGCTGTGTCTGCCGGTAGTGCTGGGTTACTAATGGATAAATCCGTAGAGAACCCCGCTGTTTCAAGCCAAATTAACGTGGCCGGAGGATTTTATTGTGCGTTTTGTGTCGACCATTCGACGGCGAGTCGTTAGTTTCATGTATTTGGGTTACTATGTATAAATGCGGTGGCGACACACCCGTGTATTTGAGATTTAAACGTGGTTTTAGGGATTAAAAGATCATTCTATTTTTTGTTAATTTCGTGGCCGAATAGAATATATGTACGTAAAGTATTAAATAAATCCTTTGATTTTTGTAATTTCATCCTTTTAGGATCATTTTTGTTACTTTTCAGTTGGCAGTGTAGTGCCAATATTGATAACGCTGCCGGCTATATATAAATATATATATATATATATATATATATATACTACACACAGAAAGAACCCAGGTCCTACCAGGGATTGAACCCAAGACCTTCTTGCTGTGAGGCAACAGAGCTAACCACTGAGCTGGCGTGCTGCCAACATCTTAGTATTTAGTATATAAATACTAAAATAAACTACTACTTACTATTACAGTAAATACTAAAATAAACTACTTACTACTACTACATAATTTCATTACCATCTCATGTAATAACAATAAAGTTAACTTGAACTACCGTATCCCTACTTTGTGTGGTTTTTCACTTANCAAGAAGTCCGTTAAGAGGAGTCACGGTAAGGCTTTCAAAACTGAACACTGTACCACCTGTCAAACATGACAGTGGTAGCACCATGCCGTGGTACTGACGCATTGCATTATGTGGATGGAACAATGAAAACAGAGGGCTACGGTACTTCTAATATCTTTAACTTAACCTCAACTCAACCAAAGGTTGAAACAACTGGGTGTTGTAACTAATTCCTCTGTGGAAAAAGCAATCATTTGAATTCCAAAATAGATGGCATTCGCGTTTACGACGAGTGGCTGGAAACTTACCTCACGTGTACTTGATCTTTTTAGTGTCTGCTCAAGAATTAGAGATCAAAACGTACCTTGAATTATACGAGCTATGTTTTCATTTGGACAAACAAAAGCAGCATCCACATGGCCCTCGATGCCCAACTCCTCCTTGACTGTTTTTGGGTAGCCTTCAATCAGGGTGAAGTGAGCGTCTGCCTTATAAATGTAAACTTGACCACCCTGCAGATGTTTGGACAAGTAAAGGACATTTTTGTTTCAATTTAGTTCCCACAAAGTAAATGGGATGAACTGAGAATGAGGTCTACCTTAATCAAGTAGACTTTGTCCGTGTAGGAGAAAACGGCGTCAACACCGTTGGTCAACTCTTTCCATCCTCTGGTTATTGGGAAGGCGTGGAAGCCATCACGGTGAGTGTCCATGCGCATGTAGATGGGACCTGAACAGATTGAAGAACATTCAACATTAGTTCATCAGACCTAAAGAAATTTCTCTAAGAACCTATAGGTTCTGAATAAAACTGTGTTAGAGGCAGAGTTTGGTTGAGTAGAACGCTAAACGTTTTGAGACCACCATAGAGCTTAGCACTGAAGATATGGGGTTCGAACCTTCATAAACTGACCACTGGAGAGATGAAGCAAGCAGGTCATGTATTCAAAAATAAAAAAATATTTCAAAACTGACCTGTCAGTTTGCTTTAGGAGGTGTTAAATGTGTTAAGTACGGTAGTCATACACCTGACCAAAGGTACTGCCAACATTCTCATTTTATGTTGATGAGTCTGAGCAAAGATAATGGGTTCAAGTGTACAGTAGTGCCACACCAATTACAATTCTTAAATATTGAAAAATATCCACCCATCATGCTTATTGTATTGTACAAGACCAATTAAAATAGGTCCCATACTGAAATCATACAATTCCAGTACAAAGGTGAAAGCTGGGGATTCATTTGATGTATTTTGTTGAGAGATTTGCTGTAAAATTTTAAACTACAACAGCACTCGTGTCTTTGTTGTATTCACCCACAACACACCCCATTGTGCCGTTTTAATTCAAGCCTAAAGTTTATTTAGTCACAACTGTGTAGCATACTGGATATGCAATACCTCTGTTTGGCTCAAACACTGTAAATATGGATTAATGACTTTTGGGAATTTGCTCCAATTTTAAGGCCTTACTAATGTTAATGGTAGTTTTTTCCAATATGTAAAGTCTTATTTAAAAATGATTCCTTGAGATTAAACTGGTCTCCTAAATAATCAAATGATAATAGTGATGCATCTTTAAATGCATCATTCACTCTTACAATAACCCCATGGATGTCCAAATGCTCACATAGCAAAAAAAAAATCAAGGTTACTTTTGATTGGAATCAGAAGTGTTTAAGTAAGTTAGAGCTCTCTTCCAGGTTTAGGATTGCTAAACAGATATGTTCTCATCTTCATAAAAATAAATGAACAAATAAATATTCAAACTCTTATCCGCAGTCAGGTTGCAGAAGTAACAGGTGCAGAAGAAAACTCAGACATCCCTCTCCCCAGCAACAAATACCAGCTCCTCCTGGGGGACATGAGGTATTCCCAGGCCAGAGAGGATACACAATCCCTCAGGCGAGTTCTGGGTCTGGCCCGGAGCCTCTTACTTGTAGGACGTGCCCAGAAAACCTCCAAATTGAGATGCCCATGATGAATCATAATCAGATGCCCGAACCACCTCAATCTTTTGATGCGGAGGAGCAGTGGTTCTACTCCGAGCTCCCCAGAGCTCCTTATCCTATCTCTAAGACGAAGCCCAGCCATCCAACAAAGGAAGCCCATTTCGCACACTGGTGTCTGGGATCTTGCTTTTTCTGTCATGATCCAAACCTCATGACCATAAGTGAGCGTTGGAACGTAGACAGACCAGTAAATTGAAAGTTTTGCATTTCAACTCAACTCTTTCTTTGTCATAAATGACCGAAGCAACAGCCTCATTACCGAGGATGAGGCCCCAATACTGTACACCTAAATAGCTCTCGCTCCATGAACCCCACTCACTGCTCTTTGAACTGAAAAAGCTCCTCGGATGAGAAGCGAAACGTCTTCTGTTACAAATAAAGTTCAGTTGTTGTTTCTTTTGTTGAATTTATCATGTCCTGGATGACTGAGAATCTTCACCAGCTCTCGCTCCATCCAGCCATCACTTGTAAACAAGGCACCTCGATACTTTAACTCAGGGTATATACCGAAATTCTTGAGTTAAATTTAATACCTTTTAATACCTTTTTAATGCCATCACAATATTTTTTTAATACCATCACGACACTGAGCTGCTACCGTAGCGGCAACCTGTTGTATTTCAGTTCAGAGCAACTACAGTAATTGTAAAGTGATAGATTAACGTCATTTTCTTCCTAAACTTTGGTAGTAAATGTTGTTTTATAACAATTACTGGATACATGAAGTTGCTTCTTGCCTCAATAAAAGCAGTAACCTACAGTATTTGTTATTTAAATCTAACCCAAGACAAAAAGTTATTTCATTGTTCGCACTCACAACATATCTCTAATGGCAAACGAAAAACTGTAAACTTGAAAACAGAACAGTTTAAGTAAAACAATTCAACACTGAACACATGCACAATTCAAAAAGAGAGGGAGAGAAATAATAACTACTGTATTTTTCAGCCTATAAGATTTTCCCCCCATATTTATAAACCATTTTTGGCTGAGATATGACCGTTTCCATTCATTCTGACTGCAAAAAAATGAGCAGTACCACTTTCAGCCACTTGATGGAAGCAGAGTAGTAATAGTTGTATGCTGTTGGCTGTTGTATCATGTAATAGATAAACGTGGCTATAATGACAAATTCAGAAAAGTTCAAGACAAAAACAACTGGAATTTATTTATTATACTATACTTTATTTTTATTTTTTTCTTGCAATTTTTAGAATTTACCATGTCCTGGATGACTGAGAATCTTCACAAACTTTTAATGACTCAATCGGCCTGCCATAAACTCCCCACCTTCATTCGGCTCTCTGCTTGGAACCGTCAATCCAGCTGCACCACCGCGGCGAAATGCAGCCAATTTGACCATTATAGTGCATTTACTAAGCAAATAATGGACTGAGACACACCTTTGCTATAATTTTGAGCAAAGAAACAATTATTTAGGTACATTTTTTGGTTAAATTTTGGAGAAACGAGCCGTGTTCCTCCTTCCTGTTTTTCATCCTCTGCGCGTTCACGGAGCACAGAGGCAGTGAAACTATTTTTTAAATAAAAGCTGATTTGACCATTAAAGTACATTTATTAAGAAAACGTTCGACTGACACACCTTTGCTATAATTTTGAGCTAACAAATAATTGTTTAGGTGCTTTTCTTGTTAAATTTCGGAGAAACGAGCCGCGTTCCTGTTTCTTTTTACAGACATGACATTAAGCCTCTCGGCTGTTACCAATTACTGGCTGAAGCCAGTCTCTGAATCTGGCGCGGATACCCTGTAACTCCTCTACCTGAGGCAATGACCCCTCAACCCGGCACAGATGTTGAATTCTCTTCAATCAGCTCTGCTGGGAATCATTGGTGGTACTCACTGGTACCACCCAATGATGGGCACATCCAAACCTCCGTTTGCACTAGACAACTGCTAACGTAACTGTTTTAGAAAGGGTGTTCTTTTGTTCCAAATCGACAACCATCAAGTCTTTTTTGTGTCTATGAAATGATTAATGAACATTTTGATGTTTTTTAAGTGGATTGTGCAAGTGCCATAGTGAATGCTAACTTTTCCAATTTTTGTCCCAAACTAAAGTTTAGATGGGCAACAATAACAAGTCCAAGCTACCTTCCCCTTTTAGTTTGTACCTTTACAGAAGTTTCCCAGGTTGAGTGGCTGTTAAATAGCATTTCCCCTGCAGTTCTATAGCACAACTAAAATAAGCTTTATTCGTTACCTGAGAAAAAGTAAGTTCTGCCTGCATCGTCTGTGGTGACCGCATCAAGTTTGACATTGCTACATTGTAGGGGCTCGCGATCACCTCCATGACCTGCAATTAAACGTAAAATAATACAGGTGTTCACAAAAACATTCCGCAGTCAAATATTTGCCGCAAAACAATGCATTTTGTTGAACTCACCAAAGTTAGGGCAGCGCATAAAGTAATGGCGAGCGTCTTTGGGATAGGAGCCGCTCACCTCTCCTGTCACTGGCTGGAAACGGGTGAAGTTGTGTCCGTGGAAGCAGTAATAGTGTTCCAGCCATCGGAAAGCAGAGGTGCAGCTGGGCAGGTGGGACCATGTCTTCGTCTTCACTGCTTTTGTGGTTATATCATAAACATATACATCTTGTCCTGTAGAGGGGAAAATGTATGTTAGGAGGAAGTCAAACAATTTAAATTTTATACGCTTTGAGGATGCTGATGGAGAAGTCCAGAGAGAAGCACTTCCATGTCTCTTTGTGGATTTAGAAAAAGCATATGACCGTGCCGAGGGAGAAGTATGAGGAAAACTGGAATGGCTGAGAATATGTTAGACAGGTACAAGACATGTATGAGGACAGCAGGACAGTGGTGAGATGTGCTGTAAGACAGATAGCTTCAAAGGTGGAGGTGGGATGCATCAAGGATCAGATCTAAGCCCCTTCTTGTTTGCTCTTGTGATGGACCGACTAACAGATGAGGCCAGGCAGGAATCCCCGTGGACTATGATGTTTGCAGATGACATTGTGATCTGTGGTGAGAACAGGGAACAAGTGGAAGAGAAATTGGAGAGGTGGAGGTATTCACTTGAAAGAAGAGGAATGAAAGTCAGCCGTAGTAAGACAGAGTACATGTGTGTGAATGAGAGGGAGGCTGGTGGAACAGTGAGGCTACAAGGAGCAGAGGCCACAAAGGTGCAGGACTTCAAGTACTTGGGGCCAACTGCCCAAGAAAATGGGGAATGTGGTAAAGAGGTGAAAAAGAGAGTCCAGGCAGGATGGAGTGGATGGAAAAAAGTTACAGTTGTGATCTGTGACAAAAGGGCGGCAGCAAAGGTCAATGGAAAAGTTTACAAGACAGTGGTGAGACCAGCTATGTTGCATGGTCTGGAGACAGAGACATGGACAAAAAGACAGGAGAAAGAACTGGAAGTGGCAGAAATGAAGTTAGCAAAGACAACGAGAATATATATAGATGCCGTTAAAAAGTGTATGGGGTAGTTGGAATGAGGACAGAATGAGATGGAGGACTAGCTGTGCCAACTCCTGAAAAGGGAACAACTGAAAGAAGAAGACATCTATATCAAATACTGAAATCTTGGTGCACATCCAATAATCCAGGTAGATGCATCTATCAAGGTTAAGTCAGATCCTCTGGATGGATTATTCGTTATTGAAACATTTTGTCTTATATCCAAAAGGATGGACTTTATCCATGGATAAAAGACGAAACATTTCAACAAGGAAGAATCTGTCCAGAGAACCTGATTAAACATGGTTAGAAATACTGATATCCTTTTGCGCATGATTATACTTTTAACAAGAGGTTAGATATGAGATGACCTGAGTTTTAAAAATGAGTTTAAGACCCCATTTAGATCAGATAGTCTTTTAAACTGACACTGTTGTCTTTTATTGGTGTGTGTCTATAGTCTAACAAAAATGCTGAATCACCCAAGCCATGCCAATAGCAAAAATGTTCAGCTTAATGACTCAACAAAATACAGAGAAAAAAAAAATTCTTACGCAAGGATTCTCCCGGAACAAGTACGAGGTACATACCAGGAATGTACCCGGTAAATACCAGGTCCATATCTATTTTGGTTTCTAAGAAACAAAGTGATAGTGAGCTTGCACAGAAAAAGTTGCAACGTTACTTTTTCCAAAAAACTGTATCTCTCCTGTCTACGTGGATCCACCTGAACCTGAGATTACAAAAGCTCCTATGATCTTGTCTTAGCTATATACAGTACACTGCTCAAAAAAAATTTAAGGAACACTTCATATCTAAATCCATACTGACACGGAATATGTAATGCGCTGGGAACAAAAGGATGCCACAACATTTGATGAAAATGAAAACTATAAACCCACAGATAGCTTAGATTGAAGTCACCAAGAAATCTAAACTGGAAAACTGCAACCATTCTGCTGAAATGTCATTGCAGCAACTCTGAATGGTACTCAGTAGTTTGTGACGACGGACGGTGTCTTGGGGATATCTCCTCCCAAATCCTGACCAGGACATTTTAGCTTTTTTGAGTAGTGTATTTTCAGCTGTGACCACAACATACCTTTGAAAAACAGAACTGAATCGGATATGCACTCTCCTTTGGGACACTCCACAGCAGCGTCCAGGTGAGCTGGAACTCCAGGGAAGTCCTCCTGGATTTCCTTTGGATACCCTTCTTCAAGAATTTGGTTGAAGTAACTGAACACTTTGTCTTCCTGTAGATTCGACGAATGACCATGGTGAAAAAATTTGCTATTTTAGACGTCCCCGTTCTCGCGAGTGATTGTGTCTAAGAACCGTACCAGGAAAAGGTAGATGTGATCATGGTCGTCTGGGTTCTCCACGTTGTGCATGCGAAAAGCAGCGTCTACGTGACCGTTGAGCTCTCTGAAGTACTCACTGGAAAGCTGTACTGGTCCATGGAAACCCTTCCAAATATGGCCATCTGTGAAATGTATTTAAAACAAACATTGAGTTTTCTATATAGGTACAAACATAACACATGCACTGTTGTAGGTGTTACCATAGGTAGTTTACCATACGAGAAACGGAAACAAGATTACCCGGTATTGCTAACCCTTTTGTGAAAAGGGTTGTTCCTACCTTTGAAGAAAAGTGCATTTCCCTTGTCATCAGGAGTGATGGCATCGAACTCGATACCTGAGCACCGGTCTGGCACAGCAGCATCTTTACTCCCAGGGTTAAAGTAACATATAGTATATTCATTTTAATGTAAATAAAATTAGATACGATTCATTCATAATTAAGGATGGGGCCGATCCGATCCAGTATCTGTATCGGCTTCCAATACCAGCATGATTTAAGTATCGGATTTTCCGATCCAACCTGCCGATATTTCCGATCCAGCTTCAAAGAGCACTCGTGTTCCAACATATTCTGTGACTGTTGTCTTAACATTGTGTGTGAGTTAAACCCAATGAAGACACTCTGGGCCTCACAACAGGGAACACTCAAACTTTAACAGCACACAAGAGGCAGGTCTATAACACAGACGTCCTTCTCACTCATGGTGCAGCTGGAAAACTAAAAAACCGCTAAGCATTATGGGAAAGACAACACAGTCCACTCCCCTTAACCACTAGAGGAGTGGATTTTGTTGTCTTTCCCAGAATGCTTAGCGTTTTTTAGTACGGAGCCCCCGAGGGGACATGGGGGAATTTTTTTCTTTGTGTTCCCTCGCAAAACTTTAGCGTGCGCACGCTAAAGGTTTGCGTACGCACGATAAAGGTTTGCGTGTGCATGCAAAGAAAAAAAATCCCCCATGTCCCCTCGGGGGCTCCGTATTTTAGTTTTCCAGGCTGGAAAACTAAAAAAACGCTAAGCATTATGGGAAAGACAACAAAATCCACTCCCATAGTGGTTATGGGGAGTGGACTGTGTTGTCTTTCCGATAATGCTTAGCGTTATTTTAGTTTTCCAGCTGCACCATGAGTGAGAAGGATGTCTGGGATATAGACCTGCCTCTTGTGTGCTGTTAAAGTTTGAGTGTTTCCTGTTGTGAGGCCCAGAGTGTCTTCATTGGGTTTAACTCAAACAATGTTAAGACAGTAGTCACAAATAGTCTCAGTTCAAAAAAGTCACTATTACAGCCTCATATACAGGTAGTCCCCGACTTACGAGCGAGTTCCGTTCCTCCGAGGCGCTCGTAAAGCGAAAATTCGTAACTTGGAACGGCCGCCACGTGTCTCGTAAGTCCGGAATTTCGCTCGTAAGTTGGAACGGTTTTGCTAGCGCGACTACAAACACTCGTTTTTCATCGAAAAACTGCTTACGAGTGCATAAAAATGATCGGAAACGTGTGTCCACATGTTTAGCTAACGAACTGTGGTGAAAAAACACAGAAAAACTCGGTATTTTTTGCGTTTTTTCCAAAAATTCGCCAGCTCGTAAGTCCGGAACCTCGTAGGTCAGAGCGCTCGTAAGTCGGGGACTACCTGTATCTGAACGGTATCGGATCGGAAAAGTATCGGTATCGGTCGATACCCAGATTTAAGTATCAGATCGGATTGGAAGTAAGAAATGTGGATCGGTGCATCCCTATTCATAATTATGATCCTAAGAGAGCGTTGCATGGACATATTAACATGTTCTATTTAAACTCACCGTTTGCGGAGTCCTGCCTGCGGATAATAAATAAAAAGTTAGTTTTCTCCTGTTCGGTTATTCAAGAGATTACATTTATCCTTAAAAATAATGTTGAAAATGCAAATAAGTTGGGCCTCTTCAACCCGTATTGCGTGACCCTCCTGAGTACTCACAGTGGTGCTGCCTGACTGAGGGTGAATGTGAGGCACAGAAACAGAGCTTTGGCAGACAGCTTCATGTTTTTCATCCAGCTGAAGTCCTCATAGAGACGTGGAGGAGCCAAGCCTGTGCTTTTATTCTGAAACTTGTGTTGTGACGCGAAGGGGTGGACATGTTAGGAAACTCCGAGCTTACAGGAGATTGGTAGCGTGTGTTTGTACATCAAGGTCAATGTTCTGTTGTTGCAAAATGACGAGATTTATGCGTAATTTAGACATTATTATTCATTCTTTATTTTGTTCTTTACAGGTGTGACAATATACATGCTAATATCTTGAAGTGAGGTGAAACAAGTTATCTCTCTAAAACAGGAAAATTGATCAGTTTGGATAATTATTTACAAAATTCTCATTTAAATCAAAAGCTACAAACATCCATTTGTTCCATTTTTCTGTTTGATTAGATTGTGGTTTTTTTTAACCTACTGACCTTTGGGAGCTTTAGCAAATTAAACAATGATACCAAGAAGAGAAAATTGAGAAAATTCCAGAATCAATAAAATTGTGCAATAACTAAACATCATGGTTCCTACTCAGTGAAACTAGTACTGTACTACACAGTCATTAAACACTACACACCAAGTTTTACATTTGATTTGATATAGTAAAAATAAAATATTTTCACATAGGAGCATGACACACACACAAATAAAATAAATAAAAACAAAATTTTGCAATTTTCTCAGTATTTATATTAAAAGCAAGTCTTAAGGTATATTAAAAAATTTGTTATTCTATGTTCTATAGTAAGGTTAATTTTCTTTACTATGAGAATACTCAACGTGCTCTCTCATTTGTGACCTCATCAAAGATCATTACATATATTAGTTCAAAACATGTAATAAGTCTAAGATTTAAAGTCAAAGTTCTGATTTTATTTTATTTTTTTTGGATGTGGGGATCTCTAGAATGGTTATGAACAATGAATATCTTACCTGTTGCAGATCGTTCTTTGAATGGTAGAAAAATAGTTGATCAAACATTTAGTTCAGCACCCAAAACTAGGTGAATCACTGCACTTTTAAAAATAATTCCAAGCATTAAAATTTCATAGTGGTTTTTTTCTGTCATTTTTGCATTATACAGTGATTCACTGAAAAAAAAACTCATTATTTACAAGCGCAAACAGCAGAAGCAACATCTAGATGTAGCATTTGTAGTACAGTCTGTGGCATCGCAAGCTGGTGTATTATATTTTTGCTGGAATAACCATTTAATGCAGAACTGGTAATGGTGTAAAAGGCTAGCCCTCCTGCTGCCCTTGGGCCAAAATAACCCACGAAGACACCGTGTTAAGACTGACACCTCATGGGCCGCATTGACTCAAGGGTAGCAGCAGGGTTATAAAGAAAAATTATCATGAACTGTGTAGTGGACCTACCCAGGGTCAAAACTGATGTGTTTTGAACTGTTCCAGTGATGACCTTTACTGACCTTTCAGTAACCAGACTTTTAACACAATTTATTTTATTAGTTGTAATCTGAGAACATAGTCACCAAAAGAGACTATTTCTATCTTTGATTTTGTTCTAATACAAATATAATCAGAGCATCACCTGTGTTTATTCATGAGCAGTGTTGTAATTTACAATATGTCTTATGGTCACATATGCTATTATACTGTGTTATTCTGTAAAGTGAAACTGTGTCACTTCTGCACTAACATGGTGTCCACTGCTGTGTGAAAGTTGAAGGCTCGGGTCAAAGAGACCCGGCCGTTTTGTTTAGAAATGAAGAAGACAGTTAATCCGTTGTTTTCATGAGAATGACTCCAGTACTCTGTCTTTTCCTAAACATTTTCACTCTGCTCTGACTCTCACCTTGAATTCTGATAACGTTAAAGTGAACCCTTTGACGTGTCTCTGTTTCTCCTCTCTTCCCTTCTGACCAATCAGAAGACTGTTTTCTGGTCTCAACACTTTTGGAAAAAACGTTTGCTTCGGTGAACGCTCAGTTTTTTGCTGGGGACTTCAAGACATGAGGTCGTCCCAAAGAGCTGAATGAACGTCAGTCACACGCTAAGGACACGTCATTCAGTTACAGACTAATAACATGCTCATTATCAGTCCACTTCGAACCGAGCGTAAGCTCAGAACTTTGATTATTCCTTTCTGGAATAAGTTATCTTCAAGTCAACCAGGAGCTGACACCATTTTCTGATGATCGACGCGGATCCCAGGAGACGTTGAAACGTAAACGAGAACCGGTTTGGACGTGCTGGACCTGCAACGATTCTGTACGCCTGAAAGGCTGGTGCCATCTCTTTATCAGACTAATCGTCTTAAAGGTAATGAGCCAGCGTTTACAAACGTACCTGGATTTAGCAGAAGTCGGATGGAAAGTGTCATCTGGTTAAACTCAAGATAAATAACTTACTCTCTTAACCTCTCCCTATTCCTCTTAAACTTCTCCTTATTTCATTTCTAAGCTGGTAACTATATTTAAGCTAAAGAGCCACAGACTAAGTATATTGACGACTGTATTTATGTCTGATGTGTTGCAATTTAAATGTGCTGACGTGTTAAATTGCAAGAAAGTGGAAATCTATCAATCAAGTGTAATGGTGTTAATTTTAGTTGATTTATTTTAAATAAATGGTAGTCTCCTGGCA
>JBBPBX010002600.1:0-35979 GCA_038048925.1 Garcialebias charrua
ACCGAGAGTTTAGTGAATAACCCGTTTGATGACACAGAGTCCAGTGTTAAAATCTTTGTGTTGTGTGGTAATGTGTGAGAAAGTTTTTAGTGTTAAGGCAGTTCAAATGGGAGGGGAGGCAGAGCAGGCAGAGTGTTTAGCATCCTGACTGCCTGATGAACAGAGCTGTCTCTCAGTCTGCTGGTTCGAGCCTGGAGACTCCTCAGTCTCCTCCCTGATGGCAGCAGTCTGAAGCAGCTGTGTAGTGGGTGTGTGGGATCACCTGCCATGCAGAGGGCTTTCCGAGTGATTACACCCATTACACCCATTCTCCATAACCTCCATTGGCTTCCTGTCTCCTACAGAATTCAGTACAAAACTGCTCTCATTACACACCAATGCTTACACGGAACTTCACCTGACTATCTAAAGGACATTCTTGCACCATATTCATCCACCCGGTCTCTACGATCACAGAACAGTAATCTACTTCACATTCCAAGAACCAATTTGAGGACCATGGGAGACCGGGCTTTCGGTGTGGCTGCCCCCCGCCTATGGAACTCTCCCTGAGAGCTCCACAGTCACTGGTTGACTTTAAGAGCGGCTTGAAGACCTTTCTTTTTAAGTGAGCCTACTCTGCCTCCTCATGATTCTATCTTTGATCTTAGTTGATACTATTATTGATTTTACTTGTTTTATCACTTTTTTTTTTACCTTTAATTTTGTTGCACATTGTAGCACTTTGAGATTTTCATTAATGAAAAGTGTGTTATAAATTAAATTCATTATTATTATAATTATTATTATTAAAGTTAATAACAGGTTTGAAACACTCCAAATGGGCAACACAAGCAGATTGATATTACACCAGTTGTCCCTTATTCAGTTTTTATTACAGATTTTGTTAAGTTCAGTAACGGTAGACAGATAAAAACTACCGGTATATTTAAAATCTGTTCGTTCTTGTCTTGGTTGATCTGTACCTTTTCCCTGATGGTAACAGTTCTCATATTATCTAATAAATAATAATATAAATAAATAATCCACAAATAATTTTGTAACAACAGCAAGCATGACGTCATTAACAACTTTTATTTTGAAAACTCGCAAAGGTTACCATAATTCATAGTGTTTGTGTGCACAACAAAACCATCATTTTGGAAGTGGAGACTGGCTTGACGGCATTTTTTACTGCCTGACGTTCTCAGAGTTGGGGCAGGAGCTACATGTCAGACCACCACCAACCACATGTTTTTTTTCTGTTACAGATGAAGTTCATGTTAATAAATGTTGTGAAGCTGAGAAGAGTTCCTGGGTGAGCGATTCATCAGTTCACTGGTATCAAACCAAACATCAGGGTTACACAGGTATGTATTTATTTACTGCAGTCTAAAGTGAAGTGTGGAGCTAAGCTGTGTTAGGAACTGTTTGGATCCTGCAGTCAAGCTGTCCACCATTCAGATTTTTTAAAATCTTGCTCTTGAAGGAAACTGCCAGACGTGCTTCAAAACAGCCGACACGTCACCTTAAGTTCAAAAGATTTATTTGGACACAGAAGTTACAGATATGCAGAGTATAACAAAGTTAATTATATGCATATAATTGGAACAAAATGACACATGAACCGTTCTGCTGTGTTGCCTAAAAGTTTTGCTCAAGGAGGTGTGGTGTGCATGCCCTTTTACAGAGGCCCTTGTGATCAGGCTCTGATTGGTTGAACTGTGTGAATGACTGTAAGATCATCCACTCATGCAGATTTTAGGTTACTATGGTAACAATGAGCCGGCCCCTCTAAGAGCCAGTAGACAGCCTTGAAAGATTTCCGTAATTTCCGCCTGATTAATCGCACCGTTCTATAGGTCGCTTTGTCCAATTATTGGCAATAAATTGGAAAAATCCATGAACAGATTGCACCTTTATTTCGGTCGCATCTATTATGCGTCACCGCTACGCGACGCGTCAGCGCCTCATTTGCCCTGCTGAAAATGGCGGCCACAGAAGCGAGCGAGCACGGAAGGACTTTACAAGATTAACATGGTAAAAACAATTATTTGTTTGCTAAAAATTATAGCTGACATCATAGCACAAGGGTTCCTGAGCTTAACCGTTCCTTAATAAATTCACGAAATGGTAAAATCTGCTGGATTTAAATTGTTTCGGTTTGACATCTTCCAAACGGTCACGTGCACTGCGAAAATAAATTATAAATAAGTCGAATTTTAGCTCAAATGTCTCATACAGGTCACAGTTTGTAAATGAACACCAAATAGTTACGTTCTGTAGGTTTCAAGAAAATCCGCTGTGTGGTTTATGAGTTATTTAGACAAATAGTAGCAGGAAAATAACCCGAAGCTAACGCGACACGTTTATGTCTATAAAACATCAAATTTTATCTCAAATGTCTCATACAGGTCAAAGTTTGTAAATGAACACCAAATAATTACGTTCTGTAGGTTTCAAGAAAATCTGCAGTGTGGTTTATGAGTTATTTAGACAAATAGTAGCAGGAAAATAACCCGAAGCTAACGTGACACGTTTACGTCTATAAAACTCATTCATTCATTCATTCAACCTTTATTTATACAGGCTAGCCTCGTTGAGCCACGGGGACTCATTTACAAGAGGAAAATTAAAATTAAAATCTCAAACATCTCATAAAGCTAGTCAGTTGTAAATGTCCATACAGTGATTACTTTCTGTAAGTTTGATAAAAATCTATCCTGTGGTTCTTGACTTATCTTGCTAACAAACACAGCTAACAGTAGTTACCTCCAGAGCATGAGGCCGGGCGGCGACAGAGTCAGTCCGACCAGTGGAGGCTACCTTCTGGACACATGAGGTGGGAACAGTCTGTGTACCCTAGCGGACAAAGGTGGCACTGCACCATTTTTACCCAAAATGAAAAACGGTCATATCTGAGCCAAAGATTAGTCTAAAAATATGGGAAAAAAATCCATAAACGGGTCCCACCTCTCTATAGGTCGCAGGGCATGCAAATTAGGCAAAAAAAAAAACACGACATATAGTCCGGAAAATACGGTAGATTAAATGTATGGCCTGGCTAATGAATCTGTTAATATGAGTTTTGTTCACTTCTGTTACTGAAATTATATCAAGTGTTAATCTGTTCTAATTAGTGTTTGCTAAGTATTGTTAGAACTATGAATGATTACTGTTAATCAGTTGTATTAAACTTATGTTTTTGTGATTTATCTTTATTTTATGGTTGGTGAATGTTGAGGCTTGAGGCCTACACATTCTGCCCATGTGCTTCAGTTCTGTTCAGGACAAAGAAGCATTTTGTTCCCTGCGCAGAAGTGAGGCATCATTATCTTACCTGTTCGAGGTGCCCAATCAGAATGTTTGATTAGCTTTGTGATTACAGGTATATGAAATGTGAGCGGATAAGCTTAATATTAGTTCTTGTGAGATTGTATTTAAAACATAAAGTAAGCAACGGTTCTTCTAAACTAAGTGTAGACCTTTATAATTGTTAAAGTAAGGCATGCACACACCTTGGATAAAAGTTCAGTAATTGACATCTAAAAAGCTTATAAAATATATAAAAAGATATGAAATCCATCATCTTCTTCACAGCTTGGGAAATGCCAAAATCACATCGCATCACGATGCGTTCAATTTCAACTAGAAAATACAATCCGCTAAACCAACATATCCAGGAATTCAGAAATAGAAAATGTCTGGTATATTAGTTTAAATATTTCTTGACATCCATCCATCCATCCATTTTCTTCCGCTTATCCGGGGTCGGGTCGCGGGGGTAGCAGCCTAAGTAGGGAGGCCCAGACTTCCCTCTCCCCAGCCACTTGGAGCAGCTCCTCTGGGGGAATCCCAAGGCGTTCCCAGGCCAGCCGAGAAACATAGTCCCTCCAGCGTGTCCTGGGTCTTCCTCTGGGTCTCCTCCCGGTGGGACATGCCCGGAACACCTCACCAGGGAGGCGTCCAGGAGGCATCCTAACCAGATGCCCGAGCCACCTCAACTGGCTCCTCTCGATGTGGAGAAGCAGCGGCTCTACTCCGAGTCCCTCCCGGATGACCGAGCTTCTCACCCTATCTCTAAGGGAGAGTCCAGACACCCTGCGGAGAAAACTCATTTCAGCCGCTTGTATCCGAGATCTCGTTCTTTCGGTCACAACCCAAAGCTCATGACCATAGATGAGGGTGGGAACGTAGATCGATCGGTAAATTGAGAGCTTTGCCTTTCGACTCAGCTCTCTCTTCACCACGACAGACCGGTACAGAGCCCGCTTCACTGCGGATGCTGCACCTATCCGCCTATCGATCTCACGCTCCAGTTTTCCCTCATTCGTGAACAAGACCCCGAGATACTTAAACTCCTCCACTTGGGGCAGGACCTCATCCCCGACCCGGAGAGGGCATGCTACCCTTTTCCGGCTCAAGACCATGGCCTCGGATTTGGAGGAACTGATCCTCATCCCGGCCGCATCACACTCGGCTGCAAACCGCTCCAGCGAAAGCTGTAGATCACGATCTGATGAAGCCAATAGGACCACATCATCTGCAAAAAACAGAGAAGCGATTCTAAGGCCACCAAAACGGATCCTCTCAACACCTTGGCTGCGCCTAGAAATTCTGTCCATAAAAGTTATGAACAGAATCGGTGACAAAGGGCAACCTTGGCGGAGTCCAACTCTCACTGGAAACGAGCCTGACTTACTGCCGGCAATGCGGACCAAGCTCTGACACCGGTCGTACAGGGACCTAACAGCCCATATCAATGGGCCTGGTACCCCATACTCCCGGAGTACCCCCCACAGAACCCCCGAGGGACGCGGTCGAATGCCTTTTCCAAGTCCACAAAGCACATGTAAACTGGTTGGGCAAACTCCCACGCACCCTCCAGGACCCTGCTGAGGGTGTAGAGCTGGTCTTGACATATCATAAGAAAAGTCACTTCAATACTGTCCACTTATCAGAATGCTCTAACAACAAACAAAAACTCATGATGCCATCAACAAGTTTCATTCAAAATAATATTTTAAGTGGTTTTAGAGTCAGAGAGTCAGAGTCAGAGAGAATTTATTGTCATTTGCACCGCATGTAGTACATGTGTTGAAAACGAGATTATGATATACTGGTATACTGGTAGTCCTCGACTTACGACCGAGTTCCGTTCCTACGCGCCGTCGTAACTCGAATTTCGACGTAAGTCGGAACATACGTACAAACTGCACCTTATACGTACAAACCGGATTCCAAAAAAGTTGGGACACTAAACAAATTGTGAATAAAAACTGAATGCAATGATGTGGAGGCGCCAACATCTAATATTTTATTCAGAATAGAACACAAATCACAGATCAAAAGTTTAAACTGAGAGAATGTATCATTTTAAGGGAAAAATATGTTGTTTCAAAATTTCATGGCGTCAACAAATCCCAAAAAAGTTGGGACAAGTCCATTTTTACCACTGTGTGGCATCCCCCCTTCTTACAACACTCAACAGATGTCTGGGGACAGAGGAGACCAGTTTCTCAAGTTTAGAAATAGGAATGCTCACCCATTCATGTCTAATACTGGTTCAGAACGCAGCTGCCCGATTTTTAACCAGCACACGCAAAAGAGAGCACATTACACCAGTCTTGGCCTCCCTGCACTGGCTACCGGTTCATCTTCGAATCCAATTCAAAATTCTCATGTATGTCTACAAATCGCTGAACAGTCTCGCCCCCGCCTATCTCTCGGATCTGATACACCCATATGTCCCTCCACGTGCTTTGAGGTCAGAGGATCAGGTACTCTTAATAGTTCCAGAAACTCGCCTTAAGCGCAGGGGTGACAGGGCGTTCTCTGTAGCAGGCCCAAGACTCTGGAACGAGTTACCGCTGCTCATCAAACAGGCCCCCTCCCTCTCAGTTTTCAAATCCCGGTTAAAAACTCACTACTACTCCATTGCTTTCAATGCCAGCTGATTTGTATTTGATCGTTTTACTTATGATCTGCAATGTTTTTATGTTTTTCGTGTTGTACTTCATTGTCTGTGTTGCCTGTTTGTTTGTTCAGCACTTTGGTGTGGACTTGTTCCTGTTGAAAGTGCTTTATAATTAAAATGGTATGGTATGGTAATACAGGCCTCTAACTGTTCAATCGTCTTGGGCCTTCTTTGTCGCACCTTCCTCTTTATGATGCGCCAAATGTTCTCTATAGGTGAAAGATCTGGACTGCAGGCTGGACATTTCAGTACCTGGATCCTTCTCCTACGTAGCCATGATGTTGTGATTGCTGCAGAATATGGTCTGGCATTATCTTGTTGAAAAATGCAGGGTCTTCCCTGAAAGAGATGACGTCTAGGTGGGAGCATATGTTGTTCTAAAACCTGAACATAGTTCTCTGCATTAATGGTGCCTTTCCAGACATGCAAGCTGCCTATGCCACAAGCGCTCATGCAACCCCATACCATCAGTGATGCAGGCTTCTGAACGGAGCGTTGATAACAACTTGGACTATCCTTGCCATCTCTGGTCCGGATGACATGGCATCCCAGTGTTCCATAAAGAACTTCAAATCGTGACTCATCTGACCACAGAACAAGAAGGTGGGGTGAAAGAAGCTGTGTATGTTAAAAGGGAAAAGTCTTCTCTTAAGGTCTAGTTATACTCACGCTTTGGTACGCTGGCCCTCTGCGCGCGCACAGCGCGCGCACTGAGCCGTGCGGCTTCTGCGTTTACAGTGTCGCCGCTGTGTTTATAGTTGACGCATGGCAAAGTGCTGTTCTTTTACGGTGGCAGTACCCTCTAAAACCTGTGCATATGTTGCAAGAAAGGGTGTAGAAGAAGAAATCTACCATAGAAGAAGAACTGTTTGAAGTCACACAACAACAACAAAAAAAGGCTTTCCGTGCTGAACTGTTGTCTAGAACAACAGTTATTGTGTCTTGCGGTTTTAATGCATGGAGTCAGCGGAGGAGGAAGCGATCACTTGACTTTTGGCAAAAAAACAAAAGAAATGTCCAGATCAGGGATGAAGAAGAGGAATTTAATACATTTGTATCACATACAAAACATTCCTCCATGCGTCGCGACACCGTCTCCACGACCACAGCGGCGCAGACAGCTGCATGCTCTGGCGTGAAGAGCGTGAAGGCTGTCGGGTCAGGTCCCCACCCGACCTGTCAATCAATTCAGTAGCGCCCACGGCGCGCACACTAGCCTTGCGGAGGTTAAAAAAAATCAGAGGTGCGCGACATGTGCCAAAACGACGCGCGGAGACCGTAATTTTGCGTCACTTTTGGCACGCGCACCCTCGTGCGTTGTGCGACGCGTCGAGTATAAATCTAGCTTTAACCGAGGGGGGGCCTCAGGTTCCAACTTTCAAAGACATATAATGCAGCTTTAAATCAGATTCCCAGACAGTTCACACCTGTTGAGAACAGAGTAGCTGCTTCTGTGAATTAAAATAACAAAGACCTTAACAAACCCCCTACTGTTAAGGTGTGATGTGTTTTTGTCAATTTACATAGGATGGGTATGTTATCTCAGGTATGTGTGGGTGTTATTTCAGCTTCCAATTTACATAGGTTGGTGCGTGGCATGTCAGCCTGTATATAACTTCACTGTCACATAGGCTGCTCCTTTGAATTGAAAAAGCCCTTTGGATAGAGGGTGAAACGTTTTCTGTAACAAATAAAGTCCAGTTGTTTTTATATTGAGCGCTTGCTCTGATTAGAACACACAATTAAACTGTTGAAATAAAAGAATGAATTTAACCCTTGCTTTAGTTTCAGTTAGTTTAGTCCATACCTGCAAACTAGTCGCTTTTCACCGAAATTCACAGATTTCAAACTAAAATATGTCATTTACGTGAGTTGTGTAGATACGAAGAGTTTTTGTTTTGCGGGGGTTAGTGGCATGTTGGATGACATCATTTCTCTTTAGTGTTTTGTACTTTTCCATTAATTTTACTCCCATTGTTGTTGTTAAGCACTTTGATAACAGTTTCAGTTTTAAATGCGCTCTACAAATAAAGTTGACTTGACTTTAAGAAACAGTGTTCCTCCTTGATCACTTGGCTCAGCAGGCACTCATCTCTTTTGAAGTTTTTATCGACAGGGCAGAAGGAGGAGGGCAGAGATACCTCTATGTCGCGCACTAGCTTACAACTATGATAGTGACTTCATCTTTTGACTGGTGCGGGAGATCGTAGGAGAAACGGAGTGTGTAGCATCTAAGATAGCATGTCTGCATTGTGCGTGGCAAGATTTTCCCCAAGATTTGAAAAGTCCACCTAATGGAGTTATAGAGAATACTTTGAAGGAGAAAGAACCCAGGTAACACAAGTTTTCTGTGAAGTAAAATTGTTAAAATCAGTGATGGGGAAGGAACAGTGGAAAGTAGGAATGTGCGATATGGCCTAAAATTCATATCACGATATGTATTGTGAAGGGTGGCGATAACGATATATATTGCGATATGTTTTTGGTATAAAACTTGCAATACTCTTATACCACTATGCAAAAACTCAGGACAGTGTTACAGTTTTACTATTTTATGCTTATGTCTATTATTATATGTTTCAGTGTTTCAATGTTTAAATAGTTACTGTTGCACCGAGGGACTGAGAGAAACGCAATTTCAATTCTGTGTATGTCCTGTACATATTGCAGTTCTGACAATAAAGTTGACTTTGACTTTGAAAAAAAAGCATAGGGTGTCCTTTTGCCATAATTTATTTTGAAAACTGCTATACCACAAAATAATCTCTGTTAAGAAAATTTCACTACAGTACTAGGTCCAGAGAGTTTTTAAATAATTAACAACTCAAGCATTAGGCTTCTTTCTTGTAGTGCAAAACAGTGCAAAATATCTTGTGTAGTTTTAGCCATAAGTTTTAAACTAAAGAATATGTTGTTAACTCAACAGTTTCCAATATTGTCACTTAAAGTGCATGTTTCATGTTAGTTTTTTGGGCAGAAAAATAATATTTAGAGGTAATACAGTAATTTTGATAATCCTCCCTGCTTTCCAAATTAATAGCAAGAGCCTTATAGCCACAAATCAGGGGGAAAACACTGAGCCTAAAAAAATGTGCGGTTTTGGAGACATGTGACGTAGGCAGAGGGGGCGACGTAGTCGGAAGTTGTTGTATTGTATTGAAGCGAAAGAGGTCCAATAATGGTTAATATTTGTGTGTGCGGGGGTTGTTCGAACTCCAGTTTGTCTGGACATCGATTTCCTGCACCAAAAAACCTAGCTTTCAGAGCTTGGGTGAGGTTTGTCCGGATGAAAAGGCAGGATTTCACCAACAGAAGCGTCACGACCAACTCCGTGATTTGTCAGGAGGATTACAACGACAGCGACCTGAACGAACACATGATTGACTTCAGAAGTAAGGACAAGAATATAATTTATTAATTTTTTGGTTGAAAGTGGTTTAGGAGCTATAAATTACGAAATGCACAGTGCTAAAGCTATGCTAACTCGACCCGGTTGCGTCTTAAAAAATGAATAAAAAATCGAATTTAATCTCAAATGTCTTCTACAGGCCATCAGTTGGTAAATAAAACCCCTATAATTACACTCTTGCAGCAGAAAAAATATCTACAGAGTGGTTTTGGAGCTATAAATTACGAAATATACAGAGCTAAATCGAAGCTAGGTCCACACGGTTGCGTCTTAAAAAATGAATAAAAAATCAAATTTAATCTCAAATGTCTTCTACAGGCCATCAGTTGGTAAATAAAACCCCTATAATTACACTCTTGCAGCAGAAAAAATATCTACCAAGTGGTTTTGGAGCTATAAATTACGAAATGCACAGTGCTAAAGCTATGCTAACTCGACCCGGTTGTGTCTTCAAAAATGAATAAAAAATCAAATTTAATCTCAAATGTCTTCTACAGGCCATCAGTTGGTAAATAAAACCCCTATAATTACACTCTTGCAGCAGAAAAAATATCTACCGAGTGGTTTTGGAGCTATAAATTATGAAATATAGAGAGCTAAACCGAAGCTAGGTCCACACGGTTGCATCTTAAAAAATGAATAAAAAAATCAAATTTAATCTCAAATGTCTTCTACAGGTCATCAGTTGGTAAATTTATTATTTTTATTTTTTTTTCTTCTTTCGGCTTTTTTCCCTGCGTTAGGGGTCACCACAGCGATCTAGTCGCATGAAGTTGGTAAATAAAACCCCTATAATTACACTCTTGCAGCAGAAAAAATATCTACCGAGTGGTTTTGGAGCTATAAATTACGAAATGCACAGAGCTAAAGCTATGCTAACTCGACCCGGTTGCATCTTAAAAAATGAAAATATATTTTTCTTTAATCTCAAATGTCTTGGTCATCAGTTGGTAAATAAAAACCCATATAATTACTGTCTGGCAGCAGAAAAAATATCAACCGAGTGGTTTAGAAAAAAAAATTGTTTAGGGAGCTAAAGATTAGGCTAATGTAGTTAAATCCATCAGTGGTATAATTAATGCTGTATCTCTATAAATAAATATAAACCATTTTTAGCTTTAGGTAGTTTATACTGTATCTAGAAGTTATTTGGCTAGATATTTGATGTACAGTAATAGTCAGAGATGACATACTTATGTCAAAATAACTTTACAATCTGTCGCCTCCTCCTGGTGCGATCCCATATCTTTCTTAGCTAAAGCACGAACGTTCCGCTCTCGTGATGTCACTTCCGGTTTACCGCTGAGGGCGCTATTTTTAGACAGAGTAGCGAGGGAAGACAAAAAAAGGTAGTAGTAGCACATTTTATTTTGAGATATGATCCGTATTTTTGATGAAAATTGGAGTTTTAGACATGCAGAGGTGACAAGGCGTTCTCTGTAGCAGGCCCAAGACTCTGGAACGAGTTACCGCTGCTCATCAAACAGGCCCCCTCCCTCTCAGTTTTCAAATCCCGGTTAAAAACTCACTACTACTCCATTGCTTTCAATGCCAGCTGATTTATATTGGATCGTTTTATTTATGATCTGCAATGTTTTTATGTTTTTCGTGTTGTACTTCATTGTCTGTGTTGCCTGTTGCGTGTTTGTTTGTTCAGCACTTTGGTGTGGACTTGTTCCTGTTGAAAGTGCTTTATAAATAAAATGGTATGGTATGGTATGTTAGGTTGAAAAGGCAACTACATGTGTTTAAAGTGAAAGACGCACTTTAAGAAATGAACAGTAACAGAGCAGCTTTTTACACTGAAAACACTTCACCCTCCAACCCTCTAGTGGCGTCTCCTTCAGCTTTAAGGAGAGCTGACCAGTTTCCTCTGTGGCTTTGACCAGAGGGTCTCGCAGTAAAATCACACAACACAGCGTTCTGTTCACAGATTAGAGAGCAGGTTTCTTTAAAGCTGACCAATGCTTACTTTAACTTTCGACAAAAAAAAAAACTTTCAACGGAACGCAGCATTTTGCGCATGCGTCCAAATACGGCAACACTACGGCAAGCCGGACGTAGTTAGCTTATAGCTTCGCTAGTTAGCACTCGAAGAAAATACTTTTAACACCACTTACACACAGTTTTCAACACAAAAAAAGTATTGATTAACTCTGACAACTCTGATTGTACACTTCAATACCACTTATGCACAGTTTTAAACTAAAAAAGTAAAGATTAAATCTGACAACTGATTTTCTGCGGTTAGCCGGTAGAAGACAGAGCTCTATCGTAGGCTAAATTTTTATAGTTTCTACCATATACCGTTTATATCGCGCATCCCTAGTGGAAAGGAAAACAATGGGAGAAGGAGATGGATGTTTTTCTAAGTGGATTGTGAAGGAAAGGTCAATAAAAGTTATGAAGTGTAGAAACTGTGGCACCAATGAAGGAAGGAACCTGTAAATTATTTTGTTTTAATAATTAAATGCAGGCTGACAAAACGGACTAAAAACATTTGTTTTTTGTGTCATTGCTTGGCACAATGTAATTTAGTGTTGTGAAGGCTGCATGATGGCAGGACATTTTCTGTTATGATCAGGTCTATCGCTAAATCAAAGAACAGTAACCACCCCACCACCACCACTGAAATTCACTGTTGGCGTTTATTAAAATGTCACCTTTTCACTGGGTAAAGGTAATATTCTTATTTTTAAACTACTTTGAAGTGGTCGAGTATCACTATTGCTTAGCACAATGGCATTATGTAAAAAAACTAAATAAAAAGTTAAAATAAAAGTCAAGTGCACCCTAAAGTCATTGTGATAAATTGTTACATGAATTTCATTATCTTAGCCATAGGAGTGAGTTAAAAAAAGGATGATGCCTACAGACCCTTTCCAAAAAGTTAGAATATCATGGAAAAGTTGTTTAACTTCCATAATTCTATTCAAAAAGTTAATCTTTAATAGATGATAGATTCAGGGCCCACAATTTAAAAAATTTCAAGTATTTATTTGTTTATGTGGTGTAGGGCTGGACGATATGGCCAAAATTTTTATCACAATATAGTTCTTAATTTCGGTCGATAACAATATAATTCGATATCGATATAAACAATATAAAAGCCAAAAAAAACAAACTATAAACTATACAAATAAATTAATGTTTACCTTGTATTTGTATTTAGCCTCCAAAAAGATGGAAATCACCATCAAATAAACATAAAATTCTCAACCCAATAATTCTCAGTCGGGTCATCTGGACACTCTTTTTTATAGAAACGTTTCACCCTCCATCCTCCATCCAGTTTCTATAAAAAACAAACTGTCCAGATGACCTGACCGAGAATTATTGGATTTGGTACCTGGATTATTGAGCATGAACTTTCTTGCCATAAAATTCTCAACTGTGTCAATATTAATAGTTTTAACTTTAAACAACTAAAATTTACAGCATTGACATTCATAGTTAATTAAATAAAACTTTTGGGTGTTGTTATTGATGAGAAGATGACATGGAAATCTCATGGAAATTACTTAAGAATAAAAATAACAAAATCAATTGCATTACTGTATAAAGTAAAATAGTTTTGAATGACAAAGTTTTGAATATATTGTATAATGTAATGATTGTTCCATATTTAATCTGTTGTATTGAAGTTTGGGGAAAAGCATGCAAAACAATTACAAACCCTGTTATTATTTGACAAAAAAGAGCTATAAGAATTATTAGTAGGAAGTGCTATGGTCACCCAACAAATATATTATTTCATCAATTAAAATTATAAAATGTTATGATTTGGTTGAACATAGTATTTTACAAGTCATGTATAAAACTAAAAAAAATATTACCGCAGGGTGGCTGGACTCTCCCTTAGAGATAGGGTGAGAAGCTCAGTCATCCGGGAGGGACTCGGAGTAGAGCCGCTGCTTCTCCACATCGAGAGGAGCCAGTTGAGGTGGCTCGGGCATCTGGTTAGGATGCCTCCTGGACGCCTCCCTGGTGAGGTGTTCCGGGCATGTCCCACCGGGAGGAGACCCAGAGGAAGACCCAGGACACGCTGGAGGGACTATGTTTCTCGGCTGGCCTGGGAACGCCTTGGGATTCCCCCAGAGGAGCTGCTCCAAGTGGCTGGGGAGAGGGAAGTCTGGGCCTCCCTACTTAGGCTGCTACCCCCGCGACCCGACCCCGGATAAGCGGACGAAAATGGATGGATGGATGGAAAAGTGCATTATAAATTGAATTCATTATTATTATTATTATTATTATTATTATTATATGCCCAAACAGAGCGAGCCAGTGACTAAAAGAGCCAAACTTGAGGACTTCTTGCAACTCTTTGGGCCACACTTTCAGAGTGACAGGAGAACATCAGCACACTGCTCCACTGCTGCTGAAGAGCTTCAGGATTTATTTTCCTTAACACAGATTCCCAGAATGACAAACCTGCTGCAGTGGTGGGCCAGCAACCAGGACAGATTTCCCCGTTTGGCCAAACTCAGCCGAAAGTATTTAGCTGTTCCTGCAACCAGCGCTCCCAGCGAGAGAATTTTCTCACTTGCTGGGAATACCATTACACGAAAACGGGCAAGCCTCCATCCTGCTCATGTAGATGCTCTGGTTTTCTTAAACGTAAACCAGGATTGCAAACCAAAACCTAAAATTGAGGACTCAGACTGTTGACAGTGAGTGAACTTCATTTAATCCACTGGTGGATTAAATAAAATAAAACTGGGGGGCAGGGAGTGGTGGAACCTGCTCCCCTGTTTTTAGTTTTATTTCATTTAATCCACTGGTGGATTAAATAAAATAAAACTAAAAACAGGGGGGCAGGCAGTGCTGGAACCTGCCCCCCTGTTTTTATTTTAACCCCTGATTTTAGTTTTATTTTAACCCCTGATTTTAGTTTTTTTTTTTAAGCGCTGCACGTTTCTGTGACAGAAAGTGTTCCGGGCATGTCCCACCGGGAGGAGACCCAGAGGAAGACCCAGGACGCGCTGGAGGGACTATGTTTCTCGGCTGGCTTGGGAATGCCTTGGGATTCCCCCGGAGGAGCTGCTCCAAGTGGTTGGGGAGAGGGAAGTCTGGGCCTCCCTACTTAGGCTGCTACCCCCGCGACCCGACCCCGGATAAGCGGAAGAAGATGGATGGATGGAAATGTTATGATTTGGTTGAACATAGTATTTTACAAGTCATGTATAAAACTAAAAAAAATTATTACCCCCCAAATATTCAATTAAAATTTGTTATAGTGATTTCCGGCTCTCGACAAAGCAAGTCGCATATCTTTTTGCTCCTTCCCTCCCTAAGTTTTTCCTCCTCCCTGCTTGCTTTTTTTGTCTCGTCTGACTCTTCAGTGCTCACTCGAACCAATTTGCGATGGATTTAATAAATTGGGCTGTTTCTTCAATAGATAAGATTTTTTCCACGAAGCGGACCGTGCCAGGAGAAGCGGTCTGCCCCTCTGACACACACGCGGTTGGATACATGATGGACTCATGGGGACAGTGGCAGCCTATGTGTATGACCGTGTTGACTGTCGAAGACGTGGAAGATTTGTGGATTATTGGCCTATTGGTAGCAGCTGCTCTGTTTTTTGGCGTCGGCGGAGCTGTCTGCTACCTGAAGCTGAGGAGAGCTTCGGCGGCTATCAGCGCGCTGGCGAAACTCCCTGATCAGCAAGATTCTCTGATCCGGGCCGTGAGCTCCTCATCCCAGCTGTTGTATGAGCTCAATCGCACGTTGGGAGCGGCGGACTACCGCGGACCTGCGGGGCGCTTTGGAACTCGTTTACAGCCGCCCGGGCTCCAACAGGGCACGGATGGGGGTTCATAGAACGGAACCTCATATGATTTGGAATTTTGGCCCTGAAACAGCGTCTGGACTTGGAAGGCTGCAGTGAAAAAGAACATTGTGGTCTGAATTGGAACAAACAAAGAGACTATCTAATCTGGTTTCTGCACATGTCCTTGAAAAGAGGCCTGTTTGGAAACTTTTCTCCTGGAGCGTAGAGCTGGAGTGTCACTGCTGACCTCACCCGCCCTCCCCCCCAGAGATCTCTGTGTGTGCCTCGGATAACGCCCAGCTGCACAACTGCTGAACTGTGTTCTCTGAAGTTACTCGCAGACTCTATATCTCCTTGCATGTCGTCAAAACTGCAACAATGTCTCGTGTGGTTGTGCTTCTGCTGATAGAGTTTTTGGGACTTTATCATGGAGTGTCTTCAGGCAATCTTTGATAAATTCTTTTTTTGAATATCACAAATGATACCTATTGTGTTTTTCCTTTTTCCATATCTGTTTTGCTCTCATTCAGGATGGATGAGAGATGGCCGCGCTGACGAACATGCATATGTTTTGAATTGCTGCAGCTTAACATTCTCTACCCCTCCTCTGGATGACTGTGTTTACATTATCACGTTGTATTGGTTTACTGGTGCAATGTTAATAAAAAATCTCTCTCTCTCTCTCTCTTAAAAAAGTTATTAAACCCTGAAGGGAATGTAAATGTTTGTAAAAACTTCATTTAGAACTAGTGTGAAGGAGCTGAGTTGTAAATCAGGAAACAGGATTGTGTTGACTTGATATCACCATAAACATTTATAAAACTATTTATATGTTTTAAAAGATGATTAAATCAAAGTTGTTGGGAAGGTGTGGTGCAGGTGAAGTGAAGGTTGTTGTTTGTAGTTATTTTGTGTTTTTTGAACAAGGGGCAGATATTATAACACTATTTTCGTCTTTCTGCACCCTTTCATTCAGTGTTTTTCTTTCTTTTTATTCTGATGATCGAATCTGTTTTGTTTTCAATGGAAAGAAACATGTCGCGCTGGGGCTGTTTGTTTGCGTCGTAGTTTCATCATATTCTATCGAGTGGAAACTTTTCAGATTAAACAAGTTAGATAATTCCACAGCTAGTTAGAACGACTCTCCGTCACGTTTTGAAAAATAAAGAAACCGAGTAGGACTCGCTGCAGAAGAAGCCTGCAGTAAACCGAACTACGTTAGTCTTTCCTCTCATCAGTGATGTCGTCTGCTTTCTCTTCGCTTGTGAAACTTTGTTCAGTCACATTCTGACGGTCATGAGCACTCATTTGACTCGTTTTGAAGCGAAAACTTAACGCACTTTGGAGACAAGCTTAACTTTTAGCCTGCAACCGCTAACGTCTGCTGCTGGACTGAGCGCTGCGTAACAACGACGTCACCACGCACGTTTTGTGTCACAGCCTTTTCTGTCCGGGCGCGTTGTTGAAGCAGCCACTTCAACCCGAACAGAAACAGAAAAACGTCAGTGAAAAGTTGTAAAATCCTATCGAAATATCGAAAATATGCTTAAACTTCATATCATCGTTATTGAATAAAAGTATATCGCAATATTTATCGTTATTAAATTGTCGTCCAGCACTATGTGTACTCTGACAATGAGAACAACTCTGCAGATGCAGTTATCTTGCCAGACACCCTAAACGCCATGTACAGAAATTATGGATCACCCCATATTTCTCTTTGTAAGGGTAAAAATAAACAATGGAAAGATCTAGGAAAAATGGTCACTTTGGGAGAGTACACAAAAGATTGGGTCGCTACTTCTGTGAACACATGGTATAGCCAGGACACAGAACTAAGCAAAAAGGCTTTGTTCTGGACAGCTACAGTACAACCAGGAGTACATTTAGATCAACAGAGCTGACAAATCTTTCTTTCTCAAGAAGAAGAAAACCTGTTAAAAAACATTCCACCACAGCTGTGGTCAACAGGACCATCAGATGTTGGTTTTGTAAAAAAGATTTACTAAAAGCAGGAGTGCTTGTGGAATGCTATGACTCACCTTGTAACACGCCTATTTTTCCAGTAAAAAAGGCCCCACCCTCTTCCGGCTGGAGGGTGGTGCAAGATTTGCAAGCAGTAAACAGGAAGAAATGCAGCAACAAGTACCTCTAAATGAACAAAAAAAATGTGGCTCTCAAAAGGAGCCAAACAAACAGATGGTCTTTTCACTTGTCCTGAAAACAAACCAATCCTACCAAAAAATCTCTATAAATGCACAGCAATATTGAGCCATGGAAAAACTCATGTCTCAACAGGAGGGATGGTAGGATTAGTGGGAAAACTATACACAACTTATGGATTCAACTCTTATTCAAAAAATTTTTGTGTAGGTCCACTTAAGCCATTGCAAACTTATGATTCAAAACAAGGATGAATAAACTGATTGCTGAGAGCAAAAATGACTAAAATAGACTTTTTATTAGCTACTTTTGCCTAAACTTCGCCTAAACTGTACTTTTGTGTTTTGTGATCCTCATAATTTGGTATGCAGTTTAAATAAAATAGGAAATTAGAACTGAAATTAGGAATTCTTCATTCAGCTCACAGAGGGAGCCCGTTGTACAAAGGGGGCTGTATTTATAGTATACAGTCATCTCAAATCGGTGAAGATTGTCCACAACTCTGTGAGCTACTAGGAAGAAAACCTAGTTTCAGCATTATGAGGACCACAGACCAAAATAAAGGTTTAACAGCCGTAGCATTTCTAATCTTATTGGTAAAAATGCGTGTTAATAGACCAATATCGTTGTTACCACAGTTTTCCAAAATTTGGAGAAGTTATTTGCAACTAGATTGGATGGATTTATCATTAAACAGAATATATTAAGTAACAGCCAATATGGATTTACTTCAACATCAATGGCCCTTATTGAATTAATAGAACAAATACCAACTGCTGTTGACCAGAAAAGAGTTGCGTTAGTATTTATGTTGATCTAAAGAAGGCATTTGATACTATTGACCACAAAATTCTTCCTGAAAAGCTGTATAGGTATGGTATTAGAGGGCCAGCATTACAATGGGTTAATAGTTACTTGAAAGAAAGAAAACAATTTGTTCAAATAAATGATGTCAGATCTGAACTTTGTAACATTACATGTGGAGTGCCGCAGGGTTCTGTACTTGGACCCAAGTTATTTAATCTATATGTGAATGACTTGGTAGATGTGTCAGAACTCCTTAAATGTGTTTTATTTGTCGATGACACAACATTTTTGTTTGGGTAATGACATTGAACGATTGTTGGAAAAGATACAGACAGAATTTGTAAAATACAAAATTGGTTTCACCTAAATAAATTATCGTTAAATTTGGAAAAAACATTTTACATGATATTCAGTAATAGTAAAAGGAATGTTGATGCACCATTTACAGTAGATGGAATTGAGATTCATAGAGTTAGTGAGGTAAAGTTCCTGGGTGTCATCATTGATAGAAAATAAAAATAAAAATAAAATAAAATTATAGATATCCATCAAACATGTTGTTTCAGAAACTAAAGATATTGAAGTTCTATGACTTGGTTGATTATAGCATTTTTGCTTTTTATGTATAGGGCTAATAAAAATACATTGCCTGTAAATATACAAATAAATTTTGTTAAAAGGGAGAGCACTTATATTTTTTAAGGGTCAGAAATGTTTGTGAAACAGTTATCACAGTTAAAAGTAAATTTAAACCACAATCTTGCAGTGACATCTGGTGGTGGTGTGGGGATGAGAGACTTTGACAGACTGCCTCAGAACACTACTGGTCAATCAATTGCATCCACTACAACATTCAGAGATTGAGCAACTACACTGTGGCTGGATTTGAGGCGGTACATGAGCAGTTGTCAGCTACCTCTTTAAATGGCTTTCCAGAACCGCATTGCGGTGGACATGATTTTGGCAGAGAGAGAGGCGGAGTTTGTGCCATCTTTGGTCAACAAGGTTGCACTCTTGTGCCCAACAACACGGCAACAGATGGCAACCTGACCAAAGTTTTGAATGGACTGCGTGCACTTAGTGTCAAAATGAAAGACCATTCTGGGGTTGACACCTCCATGTGGGATCCCTTTGGGGAGTATTTTGGCAGATGGAGTGGCCTCATATCATATCCTCCATCTTTGTCTCCATAGCAGTGCTTGCAGCAATCCTGATTTTGTGTGGATGTTGTTGAATTCCATTTTTAAAACGATGTTTAATCGCCTTATTAACACAGCTATTGCTCCCCTGGAAAAGCAGCTGTACACGCTGCTTCCTGTTAATGAAAATACTGATGATTTAACTGATTATGAGATCCACTTTCCTGAACCTAATTCTGCCCTGGACTCAGATGATGATAATGTCCAGGCAACTAAGGGTTAACCTCTGAGTGTAAACATTTATTGTAGATGACCTCATAGCAGAAAATCTATTGAAGACGTTATTGAGCGACTGGAGAACCTGTAAATGTGATAATCAGGAGGGAAATGTTGGAATAATTGTAAATACATATTATCACATTTATATTCTTTAATATTCTTTGTGTTTAAACTTATTCCTATTATCTTAAAGTGAACAAAAGTATGTGTTCTTTTTACTAATGCTTTGTGATGAGTTTGTGTGCAGGAAACCTGTTCGACCGGTAACACACCCTGGGCAAAGCTGGCTGTTGGAATAGCTCAGTTGTTTTCCACTCTTGGAAGAATGTGGTTCTACAGGCTGACGTGTACCTATGTGTGAATAAGTCTCCAACATGCTGACGTGATGTAGACGTGTACTTATGTGTGAATCAGTCTCAACCGGTTTTCCCCCTTCCCTCAGCGGGTGAGACACTGTAACTAGGGCATTCCTAAACTCAATAAAAGGCAAGGAAAAACACAAAGAGGCAGAGCAGGCTGGCTCTCCTTGCAAGAAAGATACTCAATCACTTGTCTTGTTCTCTGTTTTACAGTGTGGTGTTTTAATAATGTTTGGGGTTTAAACCTGACATAACTCTAGTTGGATTAATCTGTGCAAATTCTATATTGTCTATTCCATATATTTCCGCTAATTTGTTTATTTTCCACCCAAATCCGTTTCTATGATATTTGTTATATTCCCAGCAATCCTCAATTGTCGTTGCTGCAGGATTTTCTTTACTTCCTTTGAGTTTAATCCAGTAAGTTAATGACAGTTTAGTTCTTCTCATTTCTAACAGAGTTTCACCACTTTCTATAAGTATTGCATTAATTGGGGTTGTCTTTATTGCTCCTGTGCCCACACGTAGTGCTCTGGATTGAAGTCTATCTACCGGTAATTTTTGAAGTGTTGAATTTGCTGCTGCTCCATACACTATGCATCCATAGTCCAACGTCGATCTCATGAGAGCTCTGTATATATTTAAAAGTGATTGTTTATCTGCTCCCCAGTTATTACCTGCCACTGCTTTCATTAGATTTATTACTCTTTTACACTTTGTCTCTACCTGATTTAAATGACATTGCCATGAGTATGAACTGTCTAACCATAAGCCAAGATATTTAAATTCACTAACCAATTGTATAGGTTGTCCATATAGTAAGAAATGTTCATCTTTTATCTTCTTTTTGTTTGTTATCATCATGTATTTAGTTTTGCTTACAGACAGTTTGAAACCCCATTCATAAGACCAGCTCTCTATTTGATTAATTGCTTTTCTAATGCTTTTAACAACATGTGGAACATTTCTCCCCCTCATCCATATTGCTCCATCATCCGCATATAGTGCTGATTTGATGCTTCTGTCAAGATTTGCAAAGATATCGTTAATCATTATGTTGAATAAAACTGGACTAATTACACTCCCTTGAGGGGTGCCATTTTCCACTTTGAAGACTCTTGATAATTCACCCCCAACTTTAACTCTTATTGACCTATCCTTAAAGAAGCTGGCAATCCAGTTATATATCCTCCCGTCTATTCCCATTTGATCTAGTTTTATTAACAGTCCTTCCCTCCACATAGAATCATATGCTTTTTCTATGTCAAAGAATACTATAATCATAATTTCTTTCATTTTCAGTGTTTTTTCTATATCAGTACACACTCTTACTAGAGCATCTACTGTGGACCTGCCATTTCTAAAACCACATTGATATTTATTTATAAGTTCTCTTTTTTCCAGAACATACTTTAATCTACTAACTAATATTTTCTCCATCAGTTTACATAGATGGGATGTTAATGCTATGGGTCTGTAGTTGTCTGCGCATGATGGATCCTTCCCTGGTTTATTAAATGGTAGAATTATGGCTTGTTTCCAACTCTTTGGAACAGTTCCTTCTTCCCATATTTTATTGAACAGTTTTAATATAATATTTAATGTTGTTTCTGGAAGATTTCTAAACATAACATAGCATAGGTTATCTTCTCCTGGAGCTGAGTAACCTGTGTCTTTTAACTCCATTTTGATTTCTTTCATAGTGAACAGGTGCGGGATAGGCACCAAAGCGTTCGCGATGGCAACTGGGTGGACTAGCTGGAGCTCCCGTGGTCACCGTAAGGCCGGAGCGGCGCTTTACTGCGAGGGCCTCAATGCTGCTTGCAGCTTTAATTAAATATGAGACTCAAAATATATTCCATCAGTCGTAGTTCAGAAAGCTGCGTGTCCGCTGCCATTGTTGATAGAAATATGCTGTCTGTCCGCGTGTGCATTCGCACATGTGGTTTAACACAAAGGCTCAGTGAGAGATGTTTATGTTGTCAGCGGGTGGTCAGCGAAAAACCTCCACTTTGGAAGGTGGGTTCAGAAACCTCCAGATTCAAAGAGAGGGGCTAGTGGTGTCGTGTAAATGAACAGAAGAACCGCAGAGAGAAAGGTGCAGATTCACTCAAAATAGAAATATGCTGTCTGTCCGCGTGTGCATTTGCACATGCGGTTTAACAAAGGCTCAGTGAGAGATGTTTATGTTGTCAGCGGGTGGTCAGCGAAAAACCTCCACTTTGGAAGGTGGGTTCAGAAACCTCCAGATTCAGAGAGGGGCTAGTGGTGTCGTGTAAATGAACAGAAGAACCGCAGAGAGAAAGGTGCAGATTCACTCAAAATAGAAATATGCTGTCCGTCCGCGTGTGCATTTGCACATGCGGTTTAACAAAGGCTCAGTGAGAGATGTTTATGTTGTCAGCGGGTGGTCAGCGAAAAACCTCCACTTTGGAAGGTGGGTTCAGAAACCTCCAGATTCAGAGAGGGGCTAGTGGTGTCGTGTAAATGAACACAAGAACCGCAGAGAGAAAGGTGCAGATTCACTCAAAATACGCACCGTGTAAAAGGCCCCTCTTGTCACGGAACAAAAGGGTGAACTCTGGCTCACCTAAAAACCTAGGTCTCGGTCTGGTAGAAGAAAACTCTAGCGCAGTTCGAGTACAGTGTGATAGCAAGCAAAACCTGGAAACAGCTTCACAAACAGGAAGTGGACTACAGCGCAGGGCAAACAAACACGCATTTCTCTTATGGATCTGTCAGCTTGCTTTGTGTGAAAAACAACATTCTCCATGGTCTTCTGCCTCATCGTTCCCTCATGCTAAGTCCATTGTTGAAAAAATAACAAAACAGAACTCCTAAACTCGCTAAAATTTAATGCCATTCCGTTTTTGTTTTTATTTCCAGAAGGTCTTCTTTAGAGGTTATTGTGACAATTCTTTCAGTAGTTCTTGATGCAACGCCACCATAGGCGAGTGGGGGAACAGGTTGGCTCGACTGCACAGTGCAGTGTTAATGCAAACTGGACCAGCTCAAATGTAAACAAAATGTTATGAATATTGGTCCCCAACTGAACCGAGTCTAATGCCCCTTTTCCACACACTCGGCGCAGATTGGATCAGATTGGTTCAGTTCAGATCAGCTCACATGTTATGTCACATGCATTAATATATGCGCCGCGGAACAAAATTTCCTGGGCGCGTTTCAGCACGGAGCTATTATCGCATAACACGCGCAGCATTATTAGCCATTAGCTGCTCGCTCCGGTCTCCTGTTTGGAAACGTTATGGCTTTCTTGTTAAGACGAGCGCACGTTCAAAGCTGTGTTTGTGGACATTGTTTCATGAAGACTCTGCAGCAGCTGCATGACGCAGCTCTCTGCAGCAGCAACACGTCTAACGTGAATGCGCTGGAAACTACGTCATCAGAATGTGAACAGAAACAGCAGCTGTTGCAGAAACACCGCTAAAAGCAGCTGCATTTAAACAACTTTTATCAGGTAATCAGAGCGGTCCAGAGCAATAACACAAACTGTATGAGTTTTTAAAGATCTGAATCCTTTTTTTTTATAGAGAGAAAGAAAGAAAAGAGAAAGTAAGACAACAAAACAACAATTATCCACAAAAAGAGCACAAGGCAAACACACCCAACCTCCGTCCACAATCCTGCAAAGCACATGACAGAACACAGCAACAAAACATACATGCATAAAGACTAATAATCTTCATGACCTTGCAGTAGATTTCTATAAATAAACATACCCATACCTACAAATATATATACAGTATACATACATATACATTTATATTCATTCATATACCCATCTACATATCTGCATATATCTACATATACATCCCTGCATCCATTTGTGTGTGGTTGTGAGCATGCATAAGTGAATATGGTTCCTCCAATAGAACATTTAGTAGCGACTGTGAAGCATCAGAGATCCGTCCCCCCAAAGCCCGAGGCAGACGAAGGGGCGATCAAAGCCCAAGACTCCAGGAAGGACCCCGAGCCCAGAGTCCCCAGGGCCACCCGAACAGGACGAGCCACTCGCCCACTCCCCAGATCCGACCAAGGGGAAGAACCGGACGAATCCCACCAGCGACCACATACAATGACCCCCCGGGGTCAAACGCGACAAATTCACAGGCCCCCGCCGGAGCCCGCCACCGACGTAGCCCCAGGGCCGGTCACCGAGGCCCGGGCACCGGGGACGCCCATCCCTCAGGCCAAGACCCGAAAGGACCAGAGGACACGAGCCCCACCAGGCAGCCACCAGGCCGAGCCGACAAACGCCCAAGCGCCCAACCCCAGATAGTGAGGGCCCCAAGCACGCCCGCAGGCAAAGGAACACCCACCAGGGGGCCACGTGGCAGGAGCGCGACACTAGTAGCCTCAGAAGTATCAGAGAGGGGGCAGTCCAAGTCCCAGCCTGACACTTAAACATTCATACACAGACACACTCACTCAGACCCACCCTCATCCTCACCCTCACTCACAGAAAGACATACAATAACGACACGTTCCATTCATAATCCCGATGCACACTCTATACCCCCTAGGTCCAAGACATGTACCTGCCCCCTACGTGGGGCAGCCCATATCCAAACCCAGGAGGTAGGCCCATTCATTCTGGGGTGGAGAGCAGCAGACATCCAAGATTCGGCCCAACCTGCACCCTGCCGACAGGACAGGACACCCGAGCCCAAGCAGCCCCAGAGGGAGCGCACTGCCAGCCCCGCCCACGACGATGTATTGTAGTTGGTGTGATGTTTCTGAAAATAAAAATTTAAAAGACATTTACATTTGAATTGATATATGTTATATGAAGTTCACTAAATAGATAATCATTTACTCACGACATGTCTGCAGATGTGGTTAAATCTGTGATAGATTCATCAGCATCATAAGTTGGGTCCAGCTCTTCAGGAATGAACATTGAGCTAGTGCCCTCAAGTTCCATTTCCATGTGCTCTTCCAGACCAGTTGTCTTTATGGGAGTAGACGTGACGACAGTGTGATGTGCAGAGAAGGGGATTTTTTGCATGCCAACACAAGCGTCACTGGTTATCACTGTAGCGTTGACACCTGGTGAGATATAGAAAAAGCCAAAAACTCACCCTCTAAGAAGCGGGCTAAAATAGTTATTCTATTAAAAAAGGTATGATGATAAACACTAATGGGTGTCTTATATACGCGTTACTTGTGCACAGTATGTTGAGCTGAATTTAAATCTTTATATGTGTTGAATATTATTATACAAAAGTAATTTTATGAGTAACATACAATTTGATATTTAGTCAAATAAAGTCAAAGCTACACACCTTTTGATCTGTAGTTGGGCTGAAGAGTTCTCTGAGATAGTTGTGTACCCACAGTTCGTGTACCCACAGTTCGTTGTTGAACTTGCTCATTCTCTGTTTGGCAAGCAGCGTCTCTTCTTGTAGATGTTTGAGCCTGTAAGATAAGAGACAGATAAATGAAAATGTTGTTATATTTAATGAAAGATGTTAGTTAACGTAACAATTATATCTAAATTGAAAGAAATACTAATTATATCACAGCCGGACTAAAGATTTTGACAATATATTTCTGCAAAGACAACATGTGAACACAACCTAGAAGTGATTACTAATTGTTTTGAGCTTGGCCCACTATACTGCCAGATGAGACACTGTCTCATGCAGCACATTCAGCTTTTTATATATTTATTAGTGAGCATTGAGGAGACCTACAACACTTGGATATTATGCACTGTACTGAAAACATAAATAAGATTTATATGCATGCTCTACATAGCTGCTGATGTTATGGAGAAAATATTTGAAGAGGACAGTGATAATTAGCATATTTGTCACTCAGAAGACTTTTTATGGTTTTGATAAGCAGGATCTTGTGACCATCAGTAGAAAATAGTAGGTCTCAAAGTGTTAGAACTACGAGCTTTGTAAAGACAATCGTTCAGATTAAGATGAAAACACACACTATAGGGCTACAACTAACAATTATTTGTTCTGTTTCCTCCTCCCTCCTCGGCCTGTTCAAGCCACACACAGCAAGCTGCAGGTTTTTTTTTTTCAAACTTTATTCAGTCAGCCAGCTTTAAAAACGTTCTACCGGTGAATAAAACTGCTCCGCGGCGCCGTGAAAGAAGCATACAGTATTTTCTGGTGTATAGGTCGCACCTGTGTATAGGTCGCATTGTCCAATTATCACCAATAGATTGGAAAAATCCCTAGATAGGTCGCACTGGTGTATAGGTCGCACCTACGTTTAGCTCTGCTGCAAATGTCTGCCACAGGAGCGCACAGCAAGGCTTTTAAGAAGATTAACACTTAAAAACAATTATTTGTTTGATAAAAATTATAGCAAATATGTGTCTGAGCTGAACTTTTCCTTAATAAATGAACGTAATTGTGAAATGAGCTGGATTTAAAAATTTGTTTCACCGAAAGTGATAACAAGCCATATATAGGTCGCACCTGAGTATAGGTCGCAGGACTTGAAAAAACCCATAAAAAGGTGCGACCTATACACCGGAAAATACGGTAATCGCGCGACACAACGAATCGATGATGAAATTCGTTGCCAACGCTTTTAATTGTAAAATTTTATCGATTTGTTGTTGTATCCCCATGACACATACAAACACACGCGCGGTACACAGGCTTAGCATTAGCTGTTGCTCCGCGTTAGCATTTCATAAACAACAAATCCTGTTCATGCAGAACGGCACTTCTTGCTTCTTGCAATGCCGAAACCAATATTGAACAGGTTGAACATTAAATCTCAGTTAACACAAGCTAATCATAAACAATCAGCCTGCGCTAAATCGTGTTCAAGCCGTGAACACAAACAGTTAGCACAGGCTGTAGCTAAACAATCGAGGTGCATAAGAACACGTCTTCATACCGAATGCTAATAAATAATTTAAAAGACATCAGTCTGCTCTGTACTTACACTAGCGTCATCTGCTGAACTTTGACGAATAGATGGAACAGCACCTTCCTTAAGCAGAAGTTTTTGTGCAAATCCGGCCTGGTACTGTTGGTAGTTGAGAAATGAGTCTGTTGTGAAATGAGCTGCGCAAACTACAACTTTCTTCGGTAATGTCGCCGGGACATTGCCATTAAAAATAAAATTAAGCCACGCATCTCTGCTCTCTGAGACTGGAAGAGTGTGTATCGACACATGTTGTGTAATGCAGCCAACAACGCAACATTTAACTTTAGGAGCCATTCTGCTGAGATGAACTGTTCTTCTTCTTCTCCATTTGATTTATGGCGGATCGCAAACAACTGTTAGGTGCATACCGCCACCTAGTGTGCAGGCTGAGATGAACTCAGGAACCGCGTGGGTGGAGCATTACCAGGGGTTGCTAGGTGACGGGGGCGGGACAAAGGTTGGGATGGGTTGTGGCTGTGGGTTGTGGCTGCGGTTTGTGACGTAACAAACCGCAGGAAGTGCAATCGGGCCGTTTCTATCTAAGATAAATAAATATACTTATAGTAAATAAACCACTGGGTGCATTTTTTTGGCCTTAGGACTGTTTTTTTATGAAGTAAATACCCAAAGTTGAGTACAAAAACATTAAAAAGTGAATTTTGAATCTGTGGTCCCCTTTAAAAACATTTGACAGTCCTCACTCTGTAGTAAAAACAAGTACACACACACACTATGCCAATATATTTGTAATATTAATTTACATACCTATGGCAAGATGCAATCGGTGCCCAAAACACTGCAGTCTGATCCATTCATTTAGCTGTGCTGCCATCACCATGTTGGATGCGTTGTCTGTTGTTATGCAGATGTAGTTTTCTTCCTGCAGATCCCAGCAGGCAAGCCCCTCTCTCAGGCCGGCTGCAATGTTTTCCCCCGTGTGATCATCCGGGAAATAGGATGCTTGAAGGCAGCGAGCTTTTTAATTAAAATCTTCATCGATGACATGAACTGTTAAACTCTGGTATGGCTCAGATGTACGGCTGGACCACAGATCAGTTGTTGTGGCAAAAAAGTCAACAATTTTCAGCTCCGCTGCAACTCTGTTTCTGCATTTTTTATACAGCTCAGGTATAGCAACTTGGCTAAAATATGTGTGCGAGGGCAATTGGTAGCGCTTATCCAGTGTGTTAAACAAAGCCATGAAGCCAGGCTTGTTCACGATATGAATGGGCATCATGTCTTTTGCTATGAACTCAGTTACTGCTCGAGTTATTTCAGCGTGCCGCTTCGAATTAGGTGCATAAGGAGTTATACTTTCAAACCGTTCGGTCAGTGATCCTGGGCATCATGTCTTTTGCTATGAACTCAGTTACTGCTCGAGTTATTTCAGCGTGCCGCTTCGAATTAGGTGCATAAGGAGTTATACTTTCAAACCGTTCGGTCAGTGATCCCTGTCGGCTGGTACTTTGCGTATTTGAAGATGAAGCACTGGTCGCTGGCATTTTAGCCTTGCAAATATCATATGAGGCTTTGTGGTGTTTTTTTAAATGTTGAAAAAGGTTCGTCGTGTTACCTCGCGACGTAGCAACATTAGCAAGGCACGTTTTGCACAGTACCTGACGTTGCGCAACATCGTCTGTTTTAAAGCCAAAGTAATTCCACACAGCTGACGTGCTACCCCTCTTCGGTATTAGACTTTCAGTTTCAGCTTCTGTCGAACCTGAAGCCATTATTTTAGAGCGTGCGGTGTTAGCTTGACTTCTCCTCCCTGCCTGCTCTGTTTTGCTCTGCTCCGCCTGGCTTCTCACTCCCAAGTCACGTGACCAGTCAAATCGCAGCCCGTGCGATTACAGAATCGCGTTTTAACATATCGCGAGATTATCGCAAATGCGATTAATCGCGCAACCTTACTAGGGAAAGCTAAAGCGCTAATCCGTTTATAGCGGACCTAAACAATTTGTCAGCGTTACAGCGGATTGACTAACTTTTATGATTCATAAGCGGATTTGTGCTATTTTTATTTAAAATGCAGTACAGCTAATAACTAATTATATATCAGTAAAAACGAAATGGGGTGACGTTATTTTGTCTTCGGCGGGCTGGCTCTCGTAGCTATCGATAGTAGTATCGATCCAACCCATGATGCACGTTGGCTTCAAACTATGGAATGGATTTCCTGAACGGAGGCATGTCTCATGAACCCAGAGTAACAAGACCCACCTCACATTCAGGAAATCCAGTTCATAGTTTGCAGGCAGCTACAAGCGTGAGGACTGAGTACTCTGTTGGGCTTGTTTTGGCATCGTTTTGAAAGAGTGGGTCGTTTGTTTATGGATTTTTTTCATGGAGCTGGTCACAATTGGTGTTCTATGAAATTATTGATCAACCCAAATGGTTAAAGAGGAACTAAACCCCGGCCTAAAAACGTGTTTATGGTAACACCTATGGGTCGAACAGAGGAATTGCACCTTAATTTTCTTATTGGTCAAGGACGTTCACTCTGACGTGTCTTGTACACTCTGACATCACGGAAGTGGTTCAAGCAGAGCCAATCCCCTGCAGAGATGAGAAGGTCCTGCAGCAGTCCATACCTTATATGGAAGTGCCACATTTCACTCCTGACAAGCGGTTTTCTTTCTTTTATTTTTTCATTTTTTTAAGCCTTTGGTTTTGGATGGAATGGGTGGAATAGATAAATACATCTACATGTTTATCCTTTGTTGTTGCTTGGTGTATGTTGTTGGCTAGAGGTTTGATTTGTTTTAGGTTGTTGCTGGTGGAGGCGTGAACAAAAGCACAACTCTACCTCCTCCCCTCCTTGTCTCTCGACACGCCCTTTTTGAGGGTGATTTTGGATCTGCTTAGGGGAAGGAGTTACCATCTCAGCCTGGGTTTAGTTCCTCTTTAATGTTTTATCATCTTTGTCGGTCCGTGAAAGGTGGGCACACTTGTTTAGAAGAAAACAGACACAGATTTCCTCAACAATAATGAATATTTATTAAAGAAGTCTTGTGACAGAAAAAGGAAAAAACACATACAGTTTTACAAATCACCTCAGATGTACATGTTCAACACACACACACAAGTTTCCTGCTAAGATTTAAAAGTGTCTGTTTAATCTCGCCACAGTAAAACTTAAAATACACACAAGCTTAGACATTGACGTGTAACAAATTACAGTATTTTCTCACCTTTGACACTTTGAACAGGGGAGCCGCTCTGTTCAGCGAGAGAAAAGTCATCAATGCGCACACCGGGCGTTTGGATCAAAAACCCACGGTAGACTCCGAATTGTTTATCCGAGCGCTTCTCTATTTATACCGTTGTGAGTACATGACTTCATTCACTCCCATCAAACATGTTTTCAATCAAACTTTGTTTTTCAAGACAGTACCAGGCATTGCCAAAAGCTTTCTGTTTCATCTATCAGCTACAAGGTCAGTTTGCCCTTAATTGCTGAGCTGTGCTCATCAACATCTTTACAAACTATTTATTTGCCTAACTCCCTTTCAGAAGAACTGCAAGGCTTGAAGTGAGATGGGTGATATGCATTCATTCCATCAAAGACCAGTTTTTCGAGAAGGATTGGGCCCTTATCTTTCAAAGAAAACTCTGGACCTTCGAAGCAAAGCCACACAACCCCCACCCCCTCTCTTCAAGGCTTTAATGAAAAACTAAAATGTTTTTTTTTGTGTTGCATTAAGCATTAACTCTTAAAAATTGATAAACATTTAGTCAGAAAAACATTAATACTTCTTAATCTGTTCATTCCACCTTATGATTTTTTGACTAATTTTAAAAAAAATTCCCTGTCACCTCATGTGACATTTCTAAGATAGTGTTACAAACTAATCTAATTATATGATCCTTCCTACAAAACAAAGCACTAAAATACAAAAGTAAGGAGGGATACTGCACATTCTCACTTTATTAGTTTTAAACCATATGTAACTCACTTTATTAGTTTAAACCGCTGTAAAACTTTTCCCTTAAACTCACTCATAAGTTTCGGCACCCATGGACCCGTTCTGTTGCGCACCAGAAAGGGGTGAGTGACTGCAGAGCAGAATTGCCAATTAATCAATCAATAAGTCTTGTTGTCCGCACTCCCACAAACATACAACACAAATGCTGAAAGCTCGGTGAAGTGCAATTTCTGAGGAAGATGGAGGGGCGTCAGTCGCTTAAGTACCTGAAAAGTGGTACGTCTGACGCGGGGTGACGCCCCCTGCCGTAAAAGGCATGATTGTATTCCTTCAGGTAATCGCGCGGGGGTGCAATTCCCATAGCAAGTATGTTGCATCTCGTTCCCTTCCTTCAGGGAACATGAGTTATGGTGCATAACTTTCTTTTTTAATATTTTAATATTTATTATTTTTTTTGCAAAATCAACTAAATACATGTACAAATCAAACCACAGTGAAAAACAAAAACTCACAAAATAAAATAAATCAGAACCGGAACCATAACAAAACAAAAACAAAAAACAACAACAACAATCTGGATTTTTTTCTAACATCATTTTACAAGTATTCATTCATCAAACAGCTGTATTTACATTGTTGTGTGTGCCACATCGAAATTGGGTCCATTTCTCCCATTGTTTATCATATTTAAGTCCTTTCAATCTAAGATTGTTTGTGATTTTTTCCATTATTGAAATTTCCTCCACAATCCTCATCCAATCTTCTTGGTTAGGTGGATCTGGCTTCAACCATCTTTTTGTTATTGCCTTTTTACTAGCAGCCAGGATTACCTTTGTCAAAAACATATCTTCTTTCCTCACTACATCCATTATACTCCCCAAGTACATTACTAGACATGTATTTGGAATTGCATAACCCAAAATTGTAGACAATGTTGACCTTACTTGTTTCCAGTATCCAGTTATTTTTGTACAACTCCAAAAAATATGTGAGTGATTGGCTTCTACTTCTCCACATCTCCAACATTCTTGTAATGTAGAAGTCTGTTTACTTTTAATTTTAGGTGTTATAAAAAACCTTGTTAGATTTTTCCAACAAAACTCCCTCCATGAGAGTGAATTTGTTGTACTTTGCTGAATTTTACACATTTGGAACCATTCTTCATCTTGTATAATAATCTTCAGTTCTGTTTCCCATTTCTTTTTAAGATACAGTGTTGTTTCCTCTCTACATTCCCCCAAAGAATTATAAAAAGCCGAGATGGGTTTGACTTTTTTTTGTAAATATGAGTCTATCACTACTCCAATGACACCATAATTTGTGTCGAGTAATTTTTGTTTAATTTGCTTTGTGTAGTAGTCTCTTATTTGTAAATACCTAAAAAAAATCTCTATCTTCTAAATCATATTTTAATTTTAATTCTTGAAAACTCATTAATTGTCCATTTTTCAAAAGAGTAAAAATTGTAGTGATTCCTTTTATTTCCCACTGTTTGAATACTTGATCCATTTGTCCTGGTTTAAACTTGGTATCATACCTGAACCATTTCAACAGCAGAGCCTTGTCTTTTAAATTATATTTTTCTATAATAGAGTACCATGTTTCTAAAGTGAATTTTAGAATTGTATTCATTTTATCCATGAGAGATGCTGCCAGCAGTTTGTCAGATATAAGAATTTGAATTTTATACCCTTGTATTTCTCTTTCGATTTCTTTCCATCTAGATTCATATTCCGGTCTACACCAACAAGCAAGCGGTCTTAGTTGAGCTGCAATGAAGTAATTTTTCAAGTTGGGCAGGGCCATTCCTCCTTTGTTCCTTGGGAGCTGCAAAGTTGTGTATTTTATTTGTGGCTTTCTTCCACTCCATATGAATCTTGAAATCATTTTATCCCACGTTTTGAATCTGCTTTGTGGGACGGGAATTGGAAGTGACTGAAACAAATACATCAGTCTGGGAAGAATATTCATTTTAATCATCTGTATTCGAGAACTAAAATCTGTTGGCAAGGTATACCACCTATCTAAGTCTTTTTTAATATCACCTTCAATTTTGTTATAATTTGCATCAAATGTTGTAGGGAATGTCTTGGTCAAGATTACACCTAAGTATTTAAGAGATTCAGCATTCCACTTCAATCTATATTTTGTTCTGATTTTCTGAGAGGGCAAATAGTTGAATGATAATATTTGTGTCTTAGATATATTTATTCTATAGCCGGAATAACGCTCATATCTTTGAAATAAATCATATAAAGAACATCAGAAAGCGTACGCCTATTCGCTTAAAGAAGCACGCTCCAAATATTATTCTAACATCATCAACACCTGCCCTGGAAACTCTAAACAGCTTTTCTCCACAATAACTCGTCTGCTTAATCCCATTAAACAAACTCTTGAGGACTCTGCTCAAAAATGCGACCTTTTCTTTCATCTTTTAAAACCAAAGTTGACACTATCAGATCTCAGCTCCACAACCTCCCTGTTCTCAGTGTGCCACCTACCCGTCTGCATTCTGGGACCCTAAACAGCTTTGACGAAGTTGTTCAGAGTGAGGTGGAGGCCATCATCAAGAAAATGAAGCCTTCATCCTGCGCCCTGGATCCTTTCCCCTCGTCTCTCATAAAAACCAATCACTCTGCAATAGGCCCACTAATCACTCAAATAATAAATCAGTCTCTACAATCTGGTCATGTTCCACTGCCTCTAAAAACCGCCATCATTAGGCCTCTTCTGAAAAAATCTAATTTGGATCCCAACATTTTTTCTAATTACCGCCCAATTTCACACCTCCCTTTTCTGTCTAAAGTGCTGGAAAAAGCTGTTGCTGCTCAGCTGCAGGACCACCTACAACAACACTCCCTGTATGAGAAGTTCCAGTCTGGATTCAGGGCAGCTCACAGTACAGAGACTGCATTGCTGAGGGTTACCAATGATGTCCTCTTGGCTGCTGACACTGGCTCTCCCTCCATCCTTGTCCTCCTTGACCTCACTGCAGCCTTCGACACTGTGGACCATAGTGTCCTCCTCCACCGTCTTCATGTGGAGGTCGGTCTCTGCGACACCGTCCTGGACTGGTTCAAATCTTTGTCAAGATCAGGATCCCTTCAAAGAGCCATTCATCCCATCATTGCATGTTTTAGTCAACCAACATTTTTGGGCTGTTTGAATGTAATAGATAATTTAACTACCGGTATGTCATATTTTTGATACTTATGCATTTTGTAAATACATGTACTGTATTGTTCAAACTGATATGAGTAACATGGAATTGTTAAAAGTTTGAATGTAAAAATAACTGAAAAAAGAGCAATTTAACACAATTATGCTGTAAATGTAATTGTCCTATTTTGTTTTCAGAATCACAGTTTTTCTTTGTTTTAAACACAGCAATGAGTAATTATGAAGACAAAATGTTTTCTTTTTAACATATTGATAATGTAAAAATAACAATAATAATTTGTTTTAGATTTTACAAAACATCCCTGTTACTTATACATTGTCTTCCTGTATTTCAATTTACAAAATATTTCCGTCACCATTTTACAAACAGTTACTGTTAAATTCACTGACATTTTTACAGTGTGTAGCAGGCCCAAGACTCTGGAACGAGTTACCTCTCCTCGTCAGACAGGCCCCCTCCCTCTCGGTTTTCAAATCCCGTTTAAAGACTATTCTGTTGCTTTCAACACCAGCTGATCTGTGTTTTGGTCGTTATATTTATTATCTACAATGTTTTTATGTCTATTTTTTGTACTTCGTTGTGTGTGTTGCCTGTTGTTTGTTTGTTTGTGCAGCACTTTGGTTGGCCTCGTCGCTGTTTTAAGTGCTCTATAAATAAAATGTATGGTATGGTAATCCAAAAGTCTTCATCAGTCTGAGGAGCTGCAACAACCTCAGTCTTCTCAATAGCATCTTCTCATAGTAGATCAACCAGTTCACTGGTGACATCCAGAACTAGCTGTTCCATGCAAAGGAGGACCATCAGCCTAAAGGCCCAGGCAGAGCTCTGCGTACAGCCTGTACGCCGCTCTACCCGCGTGTTCGGTGCGCACGCGTTCACCAGCACAGCTCTGGGTTCGTTCTCGCATTAAATGCTCGCGTTTTCGCTCCAAATTCTTGTCGTAATTTGAGCAGCTGCGCACAGAGCGTTTACCTATGGGAAAAACTGAGGTCGCTGATTGGTCATTTGCTGACACGCCTACTGAATTGATTGACAGGTCGGGTGGGGAGAAAAAAAAAAGGCACGAGCTGGCTCAGGCTGCAGCCGCTGCGGTGTTTCTAAACTTTATATGTTAATAAAAAGTTCTAAAAAATAAAAAACAGGGAGCACTGGTCCTGCAGCCCACAGCTCACTAGGAAATCTGTAGAACCTTGCGCAGCCACGTAGGACCCGAGTTTAATTCGCTTGTGACAAATTCATTCATTTCTCATCATTTCAGTTATGGAGTGAACGGAGGAGGAAGCGATAACTTGACTTTTGGCAAAAAAACAAAAGAAAAGTCCAGATCAGGGATGAAGAAGGGGAATTTAATACGTTTGTGTCTCATACAAAACAGTCCGGCGCCGGGCAGTTTATTGTGAGACAACGCGCCTCGCGTACGCGGTCGTAAAATTTGAGCTTTGCGCGTTCGTGCCCTGCGGGGCTACGCTTGTGCATCTGCGTACGTACGGCGTACAGCGGCGTACTGCCTTACGCAGAGCTCTGCCGGGGCCTTAACAATTGATTGTTTGCTCTGATGTTCGTTTGCTATTCACAGAGAGCTGAGTGATGCAGTAACAGAATTGTAAGATAATTGGATAAAGATTAAACGTTTCAACAAAGAAGCATCTGTCCAGAGGACGTGACTCAACCTTGTTAGATTTATCTACCTGAACTACTGAGCAGCATCAAGAAACAACATTATGGTTTACTTGCATTCCCCTTTAGATCACAGTCCAGAAAAAACACTCATCTGGAAAACAACAATGATTCACTGTACAAGTCCTTCAGTAACAGGGGACCTTGGCGTACCACGTGTGTGTTTTGTAATAATTTATTCTTCCCCCTGTCCTGTGTCCGGATGTAGAGTGTAATCCAGGCTTCTTTGGTGCCGGCTGTGAGCAGCCATGTGACTGTCCAGGTGGGAGGTCATGTAACCCACGAATGGTGAATGCAGCAAACAGTGTCGAGCAGGCCTTCATGGAGATCAGTGTCAGCTGGGTGAGACACACATACCTAGTATATATACCCGGTATATATAT
>JBBPBX010002601.1:0-15265 GCA_038048925.1 Garcialebias charrua
CCAGTGTGTCCTAGGTCTTCCTCTGTCTCCTCCCAGTGGGACATGTCCAGAACACCTCACCAGGGAGGCATCCAGGAGGCATCCTAACCAGATGCACTAGCCACCTCAACTGGCTCCTCTCAACGTGGAGAAGCAGCGGCTCTACTCTGAGTCCCTGCCAGATGATTGAGCTTCTCACCCCATCTCTAAGGGAGAGACACAGACACCATTTGGAGAAAACTAATTTTGGCCGCTTGTATCCGAGATCAGTCCTACCCTGAACCCAAAAAGTTTGAGAACACCTGCTCTCGATATCTTGACGTATGAAATGTTTTATCTCATAGTTGTAGTTTTGGGGTTCCAGTACTGTACATGTAAAACACATCAGTGATACTCTAAATGTTTTCAGCCTGTAATATATTTTCATACTGATAATAAATTGCACATGATTCCTGGTCTGACTCCTGTCTGCAGTCAGTGTTATTGTTGGGCCAGGTCATGACACAAATGTCACCTGTGATGCTGACAGAACATTTGGACCGAGTGGCACTCTCAGTTATTAACTCGGACGTAGGGGTTTAGCTCACTGAACCAAGCGACGTAATTTGTCTGATTAATGTGTCGCATCAAACTCATGAATATTCATCTGTTCCACCTGACTGACTGAAGAGTCAGAGAAAGAGTCGGAGAATAAATACATGAGCTAAAATCTCCTGAGGAGTTTTAACTCGCTCCATGCACGGACCTAAAACTCTAGGAATTTGAAGTAAAATATTTTTTATTGGCATGTCAGTGTTTTGCATTTGTACTAAAAGGATATGACATAATAGTATCTTTTTAAAGGCTTGAAAGTAAAAAGGTCTATAAAAGGTAAACATTGATTTAGATGACTAATTTAAAAAAAAAGGCAAGCCTGATTTTTAAATGTGGTCAGGTAAACAAGATGGAAATTAATTCCATGATAGAATGAAAGGAAAGAAGCACTATACAAGCACAAAGACCAGGAGAAATTAGCATTAAGTGTTCCAATAGACCTTTAATATAAACAAAAATGTTGATGCAAAACTGAGATCAAAACATTTGATGAGGAACAAAGATAGAGTGCTCATATTCAGACATGTGGTCAGGAACATATTAACCTGGAGCTCCCAGAGATTCAACCCGGCCATAACCTTACAGCTTTACTGTCAGGTAGTATATGAATCCAATGTTTCTCAAGAGACTCACTGTCTGCTGCAGCACTGAGCGTTGTTCAGCTTCAGAGACTGCCAGTCAGTAGTGTCTCATGAATATGGATCTGGTTCCACAAGCAGCCCCTTAGAAAAGGAAACCAGTGCTGCTATTGTAAAGGATTTGCTTTAAATGATCATCTGTTTTTCAGACTAATTGGAATACCAATATACAGCATCAGTTCTCTCTCAAGATTCAACACAAGCATGGTTTTAAACAAATTTGTCTGCACTTGTTTTGGTTTATAAACATTAATTTACTTGGTCAATCTTGATTTTCACAAGAAAACAGAAAACCAAATATGTAATTTAGATTGCAATGCATTGCAATGAAACATTTCAACCCATGACACAATTAGTTGTCATAACTAACTTGGAACTAACTTGGAATACTTATTTGTCTGTTACAAGAGAGTGATTTTATATTTAAATTGCCTAAGAAGGCTCATCCAACAGCCCCCAATGCTAAAGTTTCACGTCCAGATAACTCATTCATTGATTTTCTTCCTTGCTGTGCAACAAACCCAGTGGAAGAAAAAAAAAAGTTGTACTATCCTTGTAAAAAGAAACCTTCTCCATCATCTTGATTTTCAGGAGGTGAGTGACGCAGACATCATGGAGCTGGTCCACAGCTCTCTGGGACGTATGACAATCATTCGACAAGTCTTTCCTTTATGGAGGGACACCAATGTCCGCTGTATGAGGAACAATCATCGCATTTCCTCCCTGCTGTGTGACCCACAGGAAGGCTATCTGCAGTCCCTAGAGGTAAAACATTTTTTTACCATAGTTTTTTAAAAAAATACCTCACAATTACTATTTTGATCTGTCATGGCTAATAAAGTCGGATTTCACTTTCTTTCAATGTAAGATTATTCATATATTTGTTTCAAGCTTTTGTTGCTCCAAGATCATGAAAGTGTAGGGGTACAGGTGAAGATCAGATTTACTGAATCATACAATACACCAGATGTAACGAGCAGGTTTTATCTTGACACAAAATATCGTCAATTATTCACAGATTCTCTCTTTTTCAGATTAAACAAATGAATTTGTGCGATCAGATAAGATGCAAAAGGCATGAAACGTTAATTTATATTTGGTACACCAGGAGAGGCTGCCATTTATTTAACAAATCATACATTTACATCATAACATGTACACGGTGATTGTTTGATTCAGCTTTCCTATAAGTTAAGTTGGTGGGGCCAAGATGGTGTAGTGGCAGGGGAACCGACCTGGAACCCGAAGGACCCAGGTTCAAACCCCAGTCCCAGCATAACTTGTGGTGTGTTTGAGCAGCACACCTCATCCCAATTGCTCCCCGGCGTGCTTTCTATAGCTGCCCACTGCCCCACCTGGTGGTGATTGGGTTAAATGCAGAGTCAAATTTCATCTTGTATGGAAACATACACAGATGACAAAAATGTGACATTATTATTATTATTATTAAGTTACTTCAGCACAGATGAAATCATGCGTCCGTAATTTCTAGGAACAACATATTAAATTATGGTTCTTAGAATAACTTAATCTGAAGGCTCTTAGCTTAATATTACTGGCAAGGAGATAAGGGAGAAGTTTAAGGAGGATAGGAGGAAAGAGAGGAGGGAGTTATCTTAAAGTGTTTTCAACCAGAAACCCGGCACACTCTTCGGCCGGCGTTCGCTAGACCCAGATCTTCTAATGAACATTGACTTTTTACCTTGCAAAGATTCTCTGTCCAAGCTCCAGTAAAGTTTGGCCAGCCGTGAACGTGCACGGATCTTCCATCCAGCTACGTTTAGCAGGCTTCCAGCGTGTTCACTTTCAGCTTTCCTGCTGAGGTCCGCGTCAACCGAACCGAGGTAGTGGCACTGGTTCCGGTTTGGTTTTAAAGATAAAATATTTCTCGAAGGAATTTTCATCAAGGCTTGGAGCTGTGACGCTCGAGGCGGACTTATAGCGACGTGCCATAGATCCTTAACTGATGAACGAGTCTTTGACTCATGACTCAGTTCATCCAGCTTTTAGGAGAAAGGTTAATCTCTCCACTTCTCCAGTAGAACTCTGATAGTTCGAGGAAGTGAAGTCTTTTTGAAGGGAGATGACATCAGAGTTTTTTCTCCGTCCCATTGGTTAATGTGACCAGAGTAGGAGGGAATTAGATCATGTCAGGGAGTTTATTGGAAGTCAAAAGAGAAGGTCAGTGACGAAGAAATTGTTTAGAGAAAGACAATGAGTTTTTTTAGATAAGAGAATCCAGGTGCCAGGTTTATGATTAAACTTGATTAGTGTTTCTAACTTCTAAACAAAACTGAAAAGTACAATTTGACATGTCCTTCGACTTAGACAGAGTCTGATTACCACCAATATTGAACAATAACAATGACCATTCAACATATTGAAGAATAACAACACTGCTCATACGAATAACACAAGGTTATGCTTTGATTATATTTGAATTAGCACAAATTAAAGAGTCTCTTGTGATTTAATTTGTGTCTTATGATTCAAATTAATGGAATAAAAATAGTGTCCATTTTTCCATGAAGGTTTCAAAGAAAAGATGTACTACTTAAAGTTTTCAGAGATCAGGTGGTCCACTACAAAAGCAATTACAATGAAAAAAAATCTACAATGCATTCTGTCAGTATTGTAACACACACATGCACACACAACAGTGAGGCAAACAATCCACTTGTTTAATGACATGCTGTGATGATGGTACCTTGAGAGTAAGTTAATAAACACGTAGACAACTCTGTTCTGGTACAGCTCAGATGCTCAGGTAGATTTTGATCTGTGGTTTGGGTCTTTACCCTGCTCTTTGTGTGATTTATATACTCTTTCTTGAGCATTTTTTAATGTGAATAAAATGCTGTTTTGCAGAAAGAGAAGTTGGGAGTAGTTCCAAAGTATGTTTGCTTTGAGTCGTCTGCAAAAAATACCAGAATACCAGTAGATAGATGTAGCTAACTTTACCTGTCACTGATGTTCAGTGTTGTGGCTTTTCTGTGTAATGTACAGTAATGCAGTATGCTTTCAAAAAAATGCTAAACACAAATATGACTATTATCTGAAACACATCATTGCACAATTTCTTGAAATAAAACACGTAAAAGTTATTTTACCAGTGATCACTGGGTGTTGTTATGTTTTTAACATGAGCGTGAAAAGCCATAAGTGTACATAAGTTCCAGAATTGTGCCGCTCAAGGCGGCTGCATGTTGGAGTAGCTCTTACATTCACTCTGAGATTTTGCTTTGAAAACTTTAATTACTCTCTTTTCTGGATGTAAATCGCTTTTTTCGGACAATTACTTCCTCTGCTATCAGATCTGTGCCGCTGGAAGGATTTTTACTGAAAACTTTTTATTTTTTACTTTTGGACATTTGCTATGATGTGTAACCATAACAACAAGGTGGTTTTCTACAACAGGGAGCTGCTGATTAACATCTCAAAAGCTCAAGTAATACAACTACAGCCCCAAATCCCAAATGAGTTGAAAAAGAGGTACCGTGGATGTATTACAGTCTACCTGGAGGTGGTGCTCAAGTGCCTGATTGCCGAGATCTTGGAGGTGGTGGGGAACGTGGCTAGTGACAGTGGGAGGACCCGAAATTGTCCCCCAGCACCTGCAGTTAAGTCAGAGGTGACGAGGGGCTTGGCAGGCTGCTAGGAGAAATAGCCATCGCTCAGGGAGGAGTTCTGTCTGGCATTCAGGCAGTCTTCTGCCCAAGAGGACAAGAGGTCTGCTGGGTCTGGGTGGACGGATCGACATCTGCAGCCAGTTGCCCAAATGCTCAAAGCCATCAGCAACTAGAACAACTCTAATGAAACAAATATTTGATTTGATTTGATTTGATGTTTATTCATTCATTTTTAAAGAACAATACAAGACAGTTTCATCAGATACAAGAATACAAGTAGGATAAAATGAAGGGAGCAGAAAGAAGATGAAATCTTATTATATCTGCCCCTTATTTCACTGTTTGTTCAACCAATGTTAACCTTCAAGCTACATCACAAAATAAAAAAGATGAGCTACAATAAGAATTAGTTTCCCTTTGGGGTTAATAAAGTATGTTTGCATTGAATTGAATTGAGATGAAGTGGAACAGATTACAAATATCAGTTCAACATAAAGGCACTACACCCAAAAGCCCCCAAATAAAACAAATACAAACCAGTTGGGTCCAAAATGAAGCTAGGTGCTTTATTAATCTTTTTTTTTTCTTATTCTTTTGACAGATAAATCAAACAGAAGCCCGTAGATATAAGTGCATTTGCCAAGTATAGTAACTGCACATTTTACCTGATTATGTATTCAACTGAATGTATATTAGGCTCCAAGGTAATTATGAGAGACATGGAAGCCCATGAATATAAATGATGCCAGAACAGTGGTTCTGGGGAACCATTGACAGGACAGTATAAAGTGTTGTTTTAATCTAAGAAAATCACCATTTATATTATTTAATGATTCAATTTATTAGAATCTGAATTTCATGTAAATTTAGAAGAAACCATAAGCTTAACAAAGCTTTCTGAAGCGGAATACTTGACCCATTTGGAAACTAACTTAATGATTTTTACCACTGATTCATTAAGCAGGAACCTACTGAAGGGAATCCAGTGACAAGGGGGGTTTGTTATCTAACAAAGTCAGGCTCTTCTTTCAATCTTTAAAGTAACCTTGTTCAATCTGTCATTTATTACTAAATAAAGAGTACAGAGTGCCGTCTTACACCTCTCAGATTATTGTTTGGCTCAATCCATCTGGAGTGCAATAGCTGTGTTCCCCGCAGCACTACTGAAATGTTCATTTTCCTTTTATCCATACTATGGACAGATGGCAAAACCATGTGGCGTGCGCTCCCACAATCCTCAATTATTCACATAAAAGGGGGTTAAATATCAGGTAATGGCAGGAAAAGCATTAATCAGAATGGTTAAATGCCCTAATTCCATTTACGATCTAGGAGCTGTGATGTGACCTCCCATATTCCAAACAAATGAACAACTGAACTGAAGTTCACCTGGATTTAGCCACTGACTCAATGACCCTGAGGGAAGTGAAGCTGATTTGGAGTAGTTCTTACAACTGAGTAGCTTGGAGCAGAAATCTAAACGTTATGAACTGAGTACTTGGAGTAGCAGCCAAAATTGTTCCTGTGGATAGATTCTATGGGAAGTCTTGACTAAACTTGACCCAGAATACCTGTCAAATTGATTCATTGCACCATGACACAAAAGTTGAATGCGTTGGGACAGGATGTACTGAAGTCGAGGTGGAGAAAGTGGGACATTTTACAGTCATGAAATGAATTAAACTGAGGACATTTGAACCAGTCATGACGGTGTTTATATAACACTGTGACGTTTCCTTTTTGCTAATTATGTTGTTCAAAAAATTCCTCCACCAGGTAGATATATTCCATCACTGTTGAGGAAAAACAATCTGTTTTATCTAAAAATGTGGACAGTCACAAGGAAGGAAAAGAGATGGGATTCTTAAAAGGAAATGTCACAAAAAGAAAAATCTTCCCACCAACTTCCACATGAAGAGACAAGATTTATTCATCCCTGACAATTTTTCCACAATCCAACTACACAGACTGCAGCCAGACTGAAATATGAGTGCTGCTGTGTCTCTGCTTCACTCACACCAGTCCCCATAGGGCTATGTCATATTTTCCACAGACTGGGGTCTTTTATTGGGTTTGGGTAGTTGTTTTTTTTATCTGTTTGTTTGTATTTTTGCTGGGCTGTGGCAAAAAAAACAGAAGAAAATTCTTAAAGGTGCATATTTTCCCCTCCAACAGGTGTCCAATCTCTATCTGTATGACAGTGTTTTGATGCTGGCCAACGCCTTCTATAGGAAACTGGAAGACAGGAAGTGGCACAGTATGGCCAGCCTTAACTGCATGAGGAAGTCCACAAAGCCATGGAATGGAGGATGGTCGATGCTGGACACCATTCAGAAGGTTTTTTGTTTTTTTATATATTTTTTAAAATCAAAGTTGCTGCTTTGTTACCTTGTAAAAAAAAAAAAAAGATAGGTTATACAGTGTCTTGTAATAGATAATACCATTGCATAAAATAAAAGGTGAAAAGCATTAGGAATTTAAAAAATAAAGTTATACAGGGAGTCCTCTACTTACGAACGAGTTCCGGACCTACGGGCTGTTCGTAACCCGATTTTGACATAAGTCGGGGACCACCCGAGCCGCCACTAATACACGTACATGTACGGTTATGAAAAGTTACCAAGTTACCTATCCTAACACAGCTACATAATTATCAAAAAACGCATACGGTACTGTACAGTACATTTAGAGACATAGAGTGAGGTACTGTAATTAAATTTAAAAAATACAATTTCTTACTGTGAGCTGGTCTTCGCCGCCTGTTGGTCCGTGTCTCCGGTCCGGCCTCGTTAGCATTTTAGCCCCCCGTTAGCTCAGTGTCGTACCTCGAAAAATGCTACCCAACTGTTTATCCGCATTTTAGCATGTTACCTTGGTGTTCATCAAACATCTGAGGCTGCCAGGCAAACATGGATGGAGCTCGCGACCACCCGCAGCAGGCTCTCTGCCGCGGCGGCCAGTTGGGTCCGTTAGCATTAGCATGTTAGCTTGTGGTATTTCCCACTACATCTCGCTGTCTGCTGCTTCACGCGTTCCACAGCGTCTTTGTCCTTCGTCTATCTGTCTCTCCGCAAAACCGCAGTTCAGCTGAAGTGCATGTGTCCACGCGGAGCAATCTCTGAACCAACATGGTTTGGCTAGAGCTAACATAAGCTAAAAACATTGCGACCGGAAACTGCGTAATTCGGCTAAAAAATAATAAAAATAATCATTTTAATAATAATACTTTATTTATAAAGCCATTTAAACAACCACAGCTGCAACAAAGTGCTGTACACTTGAAATAAAGAACATTTAAACAAAAACAAACAAAAAAAAATTTCATATTTTTATTAATTAAGATTCATGCCGTAAGTCTGAGTTGCCGTAGGTCGAGGGCGCCGTAAATCGAGGACTCCCTGTATAGTGTTTCCCCTACATTACTTGTTGGCAGGGTGCTCAATCACTTCTTCTGGGATTATTTTTGGGAGTCAGGGTGGAGACTGAGAAACATCTGTGTTGTGCACTGTTCGTACTGACAGTTTCGTGGTGGGTGGGTAACTAGTTATATAGTACTACCGTCAGTGCTGGCAGTTGTCGACGTGGTGGGGTAGGGTTTCGGTTTGGTTTGGTAGACAGCATGCTCGGTTCTATTGACAGGGCAAGATGCCCTGCTTATATAATTCAAGATTCAAGATGCAAGGTTCTCTGTTGTCATTCACATTGCATTTGGTACATGAAGTGGAACAAAACTGTGTACACAGGGTTGTCCCAGTTACATCCAACAAAAGCAAAAATATGAATTGTAAAACGAAACAGTAAAAATATAAATAATTGTAAATAATACAGTAATGATAATAAGTAAATAATGGTAGGGGAAATATAATTCAGTCAGTAAAAAAAAATAAACTGCTATGATTCTTGCTGGAGATCTAATGTGATGGTTTATAGAAAGCCTAATACTGTATATAAATAAGTGTGATCTCCACTGGCATCAGAATGGGTTCATGGCAGTTTCAGGGCTTTGATCTTGTTATACTTATGTAGCCTCTCAGTCCTTTCATTGAAATAAGCCTCAAATACAAGAGAGTGGACTTCCATTTTAATCTGATAATGGAATTTTTCATTGTGGCGTGGAGTCATGCTGGTTTAATTTCCTTTCACAGAAGATGCCATAGTGAGGCACAAAGGAGCAACAAAGCAGGGGTGACGCCGTGATGATCAGGCTGTTGTGCTGGTGTTAAACAAACCAAATGTAATTGGTTTTTAAATTATGGAATATTCGGTTTCAGCTGATTGTGCACGGATGTACCGGTAGTTTACACCAAGACTGAAAGATTCACTCACAAATAGAAAATACAACAAATCGGAACTTTCTCATTTATTTATTTTTCTTTTTTTATTTATAATTGCTGTTGCACAGTTAAATTGAGTTGCTAAATAAATGAATGAATATAAATCTATTGTCTCTGTTGTTCTGTCAGGGACGGATCAGTGGCCTGACAGGACTGATGGACTTCCGTACCGAAGGCTCAAACTCACATGTACAGTTTGAGATTCTTGGGACGAGCTACAGTGAGACGTTTGGGAAAGATGTGAAACGGGTAAGTTTACATTTTTTGTAACATTTTCACTTTTCTATCCACTTGTCTTTTTTTAAACCTCTCTTCTTCGGTCTGTTTCAAAGACTGTACCATATACTGTACATGTATACCACTGTGCAAAAGTCTCGAGTCATTTCTTTACAGTTTGCTTCTAAGGAGTCAGACTTTCTTGTGAACTTTGAAAATGGACTTGATCAATAGTTCTTTAGGCTTTATAAAGGTCTGTTTTAAAGAGGCATCCTTTTCAATCAGTTTGAGCCCAGTGCATGACCACACCATTCATCTGCTCTGAAAGTTTCCAGGATGGCACTTCCTGTTTTGTCCCTCCACTTTTCCTTCCCTCATTTTTCATTGCATGGTACACTGCCAAAATCCAGCACAAAGATTAGACAAAAAAAGAGTGGGGGAAAGTAGCCAAACAAGAACTTTGAGAGATCTTCAGAAGGAACAGAGAACTTTCAAACACGGTCACTTTATAGGATTACACAAAGGTTGGGCTCCTTAGAAGCAAAGTGGAAAGAAATAAAGGTGGTTTAAAGATTTTTCACATTACATTGTTCACATTTCAGTAGGTCAGAATTATTAGTGTAATACATTCAATGACATTATTTTATATTTCCATAAAGCATAACTGCACTGTGTCAAAAATGTAAACAGTAGACAACAGACTAAAATCAGTCAATTTGAGTTTCTTTGTGAAATTTCATTCCGAAAACTTTTGGAGGTAGATTCAACTTTGAGGCATATCACATAGCTGTGCACTGCTAAGCTGCCAAGGAAACGGACAAAGATGCAGAGCCACAACCTTGTAGGGTTTTGATGTGACAACATAATGCTTAGAATAAAGTAAAATCAAACTATTTCTCAATAACCCATGGCCCCTTCTGCAAAAAATAAAGAAATTTAGGTTTCAGCACCTGTTCTTCAGAACAGGTGTTTTCTTAAAACTGCTTCTTTACTTTTTTTAATCCACACCTGTTGTCAGATATACTGTATTAGGACCAGATTAAATGTGTCCTAATGCCAAGGAGGAATCAAGACCTGCAGAACAAGATCAGTTTGCTATTTTTTTTATGTATTTGGACAAAAGATATTCTCAATTTGCTCCAATCCCTTTATTTGCTTAACCACTTGCACAGAAACAAGTATTGTAATCACTAAGCTAACTAACTAATAAAATCAATATACTTTACCATGAAAGGTATCAGGCTTGCAAGTGCCCTCTACTGAACATGTTTAATTTCACAAATTTGATCAAATCCCTCGTTTATCGTTTTAATGTTATGACCAAAAGATTAATAAAATGATTGAATTTAATGTGCTTTGGTATAAATAGATAAATTAATTAAAAAAGAGACAAAGAAAACAAACTAAATAAATAGAATTTATGCCTGTTCATGTTGCAACTCAGGTGGTCTTATTGGCACAGCCATGCTCAGGGTTTACTAAAACTCGAGCATGTACGAGTGGACTGGATTCTTCACTGGGAGATGCATTTGATCTTTAAGTGCTGCAGAGCTGAAGTGAGAGATTGAGAGCATTATTTGAGCACTCCTCTCCCAGCTGCAATTTGGCGCTTTTTGTCCCCATTCCATCAGGGACTTCTTAAAGAATGAAAAATAATTTAGTTTCTCTGTAATCTATGTGGAGCAAATCTGACCAGAAGCAGTAATGAAGATTTAATCACTACTCAGCCTAACTGAAACCATGAATCAAACTCATATTAATGTAGCCAGCATATGTTATACTGAAGCATTAGTAAGAAAGATGCATAAAAACTTAAATACACATTCTCATCCATCAGGAAACAAACTTTGCAAACATTGGAGACTGTGTATATACATATATGCCTGTATAAAACTCGAGACATGAAACTAGGTGACCAAAACAGGAAACAGAGAGCAAGCCAACATGTGGTTGCATGTTTCTAAAGTATCAGAGATGGAAGGGGTCAACAAGGCCAGATAATGGGCTGCCAAGTGCACTCGGATTCTGTTGTTTATTACAGCGTACATCAGTCTGTGCACTGCCAAGTGGATTAAAAAAAAAAACTAAATATCCTCTGATTTCCTGATGCTCAATATTTCAGGTAAATAAATCTAACCAGTTTGAGTCAGGTTTTCTGGATGGATTCTTCTTTATCAACAAAGAAGAATCCGTCCAGAGAACCTGACTCAACCTTGTTATAGATCCTGTGATTTGCTCTTTAACTGATATATACTAGGGGTGTAACGGTACACTAAAATCACGGTTCGGTTGGGTTGGTTTCAAGGAGGGCTCGGTTCGGTTCATTTTTGGTACAAAAAAGGTCAAAATAAAGACTTACAAAATGTTTATTTTGAAAATATGCCAAGTAAACAATACGTTTGTATAAAAATAAATAAAAGCGACCCATTTGGCTGATATTTTAAATAAACAGTACTCTTTACAATAAATAAAGTATACTAACAATAATAAACATTTTAACAAATACAATAACAGTCAGAACAATAAGCACCAACAGACCGTTTACAATCTAACTAATCAAGTTTTACGTTTTTTGGCCCAAAAGACCAACTTAATTTTCTGCTAAAAACACAGATCTAGTTGCAGTGACAATATGACAAGTGACCCTGTGCACATAGTTTTGGCCCACCTCATGTACCACATGTGATGTGAATGACAACGACACCTTGACCTTGAATATCTTCAGCAGTGGAGAAAACCCGCTCACCAGCAACAGAGATAGAAGGGCACCCTGAAGCTCTGTACTCACAAACCTCTTCTTGGACCTGCTCCCACCTGTCCCTGGAAAAGTTCAGAGTTCAGTCATCCCAGACTTCTTAGCTGCAGGTCAGAACAAGCACTCAATACAAAGACAACTGGACTTTATTTGTTTATTTGAGGTAAAACTAACTGAGTTGATAAGATAATTTTAAATTAAAAAGTTAATTAGATCATATTAATGCAATGACAATAATACAGGTAATACAAAACCATTACCTCTTCTTGAACAGTCATCATTTCTGTTATGAGGTGGTGGATTCTCTCGTTCATCATCATCATGTGCTTTAAATCAACTCTGGGACTTGTTGACAATAAGTTTGAGCTTTTTTCATAAAGTTCTGGTATAACTTTTTGGCTGAAGCGTTGACATGATGGATGTCATAGGCAGCGGGGCTCAAGAACTTTATGCTTAACGCTGGCACATCAACAACATTCGGACGTAGATCCAGAGCTTTAAAAGCTCTTGTGTGTTATTGCTTTGGACTGATCTGAATTACCAGATAAAGGTTGTTTAAATGTTGCCGTTATCGGTCTTGCAACAAGCTGCTAGAAGACATGTTCACGTTCGGATGATGTCGTTTCAAGTGCGTTAACAAGTTCGACGTGTTGCTACTGCAGATCCAATCTCCGTGAAACAACGTCGACACACAGCTTTGGATTTGTCCACTCGTCTTTTAACAAGAAAGCCATAATGTTCCCAAACAGGAGACTGCAACGAGATGCTAGGCTGCTAATGCTACGTGTGCTGCAAGATAAGAGCGCCATGCTGAAACACGCTTAGGAACTTTAGTTCCGCGGCGCATGATTATGCAAGAGATTCCTCGTTAATAAAATTTAATGAGTGAAAAAATAACCGAAAAGGTACGCACATGGACCGAACCGAACGTGACGTACCGAAACAATTCAATACCCCCACGTGTACTGTTACACCACTAATATATACCGGTACCTCATTTCTTGTCCAACATTACACTGAAACGATTACTGGAACTGAGAAACGTCCCTTCTCTGAAGTGTAAGGCAATGTTCTTTGAACGGACTTCAACAGTGACTCGATGTTGTCCTGCACCTGCCAAACCACTAAGAGCCATCCTCCTCAGTCCAAAACTTTTAGATTTTCTTCTCATCTCTAATACGCCTCTTCCCCCTCTCCAGTGTGGTCGTACTTTCTACTCTCCCCCTAACCTTTTACTCTCATTTTTCAGCCCTGCTTTCCTCCCTCTCCATCATCATTTATCTGCATTCCGTCCATTTTCTTCCCAGCCTGATAGCTCTTAGATGAGGCGTCTTTCTGGTTAGAAACTGTAATGAAGACTGAAATACTATTTCCAGAATGGCTACTGGGAGATTTCTCCACCATCCAGTGCTGATGCAGAGTGATCGATGCCGTTGTTGTTGTTGTTGTTTTGGTTTCCCGGTTTGCTTTTATTGATGTGTCCGCTCGTCTCCGAGCAGATATTCCTAATGACTTCCAGCTTACATGGAGCTCTCATGGAGAAAAGTCAATTCATTTAAATGTAATTGTTCCTACTAGCCAAGCATCTTGCATGCATCATGCGGTAGTTATTTCTCAAATATGTCCTCCGTAGTAATGCATCATTATAGTAATAAAAATCACATAACAGAGAGCTTTAAAAAATATTACCCCAAATCTGTGCAGTATATCTCCTTCATGGCGTGCAAAGTCTCTCAAAAAGCAAAGTCCAAGTTTTCCTTGTTCAATTTTCTGGCGCTACATGTCTTAAATTATATTCTTCTTGAGTGTGATTCTTGAGTGTGCACTGTTTGTTCTATGTATGTGCCATGTGATGCCTGAACTATGACTGTGCTGTTGTGCTATGTAGAAATAAATAGAAATTCCTATGATACAATCAGAATTCTGATGGTTCAGACATGAACATTTTCAGTAAAAGCAAATGTGATACCTGCTCTGATCAGCCTGCTTCATCAGAATAAACAGCACTGCCCATCAATTACCATCAACCTTTGCCTGATGCAAATAGGAACCTTTTTTTTTAGCTTTATTCTGATTTTGCTTTAATTTGTATTTATTTTCTGACTGTGTCCTATTTCTATCAAACATTATATTATTTATAACATTTATCTGAAGTTACTAAAGCCAGGAAGGACAACAGATCTTTTTTACTGTTTTATAAGCAGGGCAGATGTTTACTCGGAGCTCAGAAGAAATCCCTTAAGAGTGTGCGAACACAAAATAAAAAAAGATAAATTGCCAGCTAAAATCCCAAACACAATGCACAGTTCAACAAGCTCTACATTGTTTTCTTTTTTGTTTGTTTGTTTTTTGTAAGAAACTGCTTTTCACATAATGTAAAAATAAATTAAAGTTAACCATATTAATTTAAAAATGTTGACCTGGACACCGTCGACTGAGTACCAGATGAATCAACAATCTGGCTATAATGAGCTTAAATGCCGGTCTCACTATTAGCAGGTCAGGTACTAATAAATCAGTAAAGAATAATGGGTAACATTTCACAATAAGGTTCCGCTTATAGATGGCTAAAAAATTGTTTAAAGAGACATTATTAATGTCTCTATAAACACTTTATACATCATTAACAACTGCTTATTATGCATTAATTAAGGGCAAGAAAGAGACAAAACTGACCAGTTTCTTGCCAAATCTGCCACCTATATATTTCATCTAGAGTTGTTACATTTCAGAATGTTACTATCTTTTGAGCACAATAAGAATTTGCAAACCTATTTCTTTAGCATATATTATTGTATTTGCAAGTATCTACAACTAATATTATATCCTTAAAAATAAGTTTACAAATGTTTATTGTGCTTACAAGGTAGTAGCTTAGTCTGAAATGTTTAATATAACAACTCTAGATGAAATATATAGACGAAAAGATTTGGCTCACTATTTGGCAAGAAACTGGTCAGTTTTGCCTCTCTGTCACCCTTAACTGACGCATAATAAACAATTGTTATTCATTTATGAAGTGTTTATAGAGGAATTAAAAATGTATCTATAAAGTATTTTATTAGCCATCTATAAGGGGAGCCATATTGTGAAGTGGTACCGGATAATGCAATATTATTT
>JBBPBX010002601.1:15316-29774 GCA_038048925.1 Garcialebias charrua
TAATGCAATATTATTTTAAAAAACAACAACAACAAAAAATTTGATTTCATGGAAAGATGATCTCCATCACCCCATTGTCACAAACAATCTAACAATGTTTTAAACGAGTTTGGATGGCGTTCATCTGGCACCTCTGGTTGCTGCATCTTTGCCAGACCTGACACTCCAGATCATCTCTGTGCTTGTTGCCAACAATAGCCTTAAAACAACATGCACTATTAGATTTAGAGATCAAACCAAGCCCCTACTAAAACTGGCATCCCTGGTATACATGTACTGGCTTCAGCTAAGTGTTCTGGCACTTTTTATATGAGGCTGAAGGTTAGGTGAAAATGTTCTTATTGGCCATCATCACCCTTCCAGTGGTAATTGCTGATGTTGATGATAACGGATGTGGGGTTTCCCCACGAGCTTTAATGTGCCATGTTGCATGTTGCATCCAAAATAAGGCAGAAGTTGATAGCCGCTGTGTTTATCCCACTGCTCCAACCAATTTGTCACTGACTCATAAAGCAGAAATGACGTTAAATATTCTCTAAAGGGCAGTTCTCTCTTGCCAACTATAGATCTGCAGGGGGCTGATGAGAGTGTTGATCCAACAATTAATTAAACCCACTCTCTGGCCCACACTGGGTTTAAAAAACCCTCAGCTGCTTGGAATCTCCTACACTGGTGTACGGAGCAAAAAAGAAAACAATATTTTATTTACTGTCACTAGCTTGCACTTTATTATTGGTATTATTCTTAATCATTTTCTATGATAATGCCCTTATTGAAAGTAGTAAACACATTTGATCCTTTTTCCACATAAGCTTTTCCAATAGTGTCACAATCCATGGTGAGGAATCCTCAGTTAAAGAATTAAGAGTTGAAAGTTATTTTAAGCAAGCTGTACTGCTATAGACATGAATCACATTGGCAATATTATGTTTTTAGGGCAGAAATTATTACATGGTAAATTTATTTTGCTCAACTATTATTGACTGTAAATTACCTATACAGTACTTGGGTTTCTGCATCTGACAGGAAAAATTTAACTGGCCCTATTTCTTTATGCTGCCACACTACAATGGATAAAGTAAATCTTCTCGAAAGTCCAAAAATAATTGGATGAAAAGTGAATGATATTTCTCTACACTCCTAATGTATTCTTTTTCATGTGCTCCCATCCATCATAATAACAATGCTAGGCTAATGTTACCAACCTTCCAGCTGCTGAATTGATTTTAAATGCACAGTCACCCACAGTACCTGATCTCTGTTGCTCCCTTTTCAAAGGCTTGAATAGACAAAAATGTGCATATTTGTAAAATAAAAAACGATTTTGCATTTTAAAATACATTTTACAGAAAATGCTTACAATATATAATAGTTTCTTTCTTCGCATGCATGCATAAAAAACAAAAACAAAGGATGAAATGTAGGTTTGTGTACTACACTTACTATTCATTTAGACTCCAGCTGTTATGAAAAGCTACAAATTTCTAACATACACAGGAAACATATTTAGAAATGACAAGAGACTATGTTTGCACACAAAACCTTTTTATTTTTCATGTGCTTTAGTTCTTTATCCAATAAAGATGTGGAGTCCATCTCATTCTCAATCCTCGTTTCTTTTTGCTTTTTATCCGTTTGCTTCTCCTACCATCACATTTGGTTTCCAGCCCATGTCTGAAATAGTTTCACAGAGTGAATCCCTCCTCGTGTTGCTGATTAGAGCTTAGAGTGATAGCGTGGCGCCATGTCTGCCAAACTGATCTCCAATGTATCCGAACAGATAACGTATCTTTTTTTTCCTTGACTAATTTAAACAGCCCGTTGATTTTGCACTGCTCTTCTGCTGTTTGGAGACGACTCATCATTTTAGCTTTTTTGTTCCCTCATTTAAGATGAAGGAGGTAAAGAGGCACATTAAAATGAGTGTGTATTATGTGTATTTGTAAAGAAAACCAGTTGTGTTTTTGTGGAGGCAGTTTAAAGTTATGACAGTTTTGCTCGTTTTTGTTTAATTTATTATTATTATTTTATTTAAGTGCTTTCAATCCCAGTCATTTAAATGCTCATGCATCAGTGACGTGCGATGAGGTTTGTGACAGGAGGCACGGGCTCATCTGGAATTGGATGCTCACATATATGAACCCAAAATAGAAGCTTATTTTTTCAATTTAGCCTTTTTTTAAGGCATCTGATTATGCTTCAAAAACTATATACTGTTCAATAATGATAGCAAGAAAATCTAAATATTTAATGTAAGGTATTTTTTTGGGTGAGGGGGGGATCCTCTCTTTTTAAATACATTTTTAAAAGCATGCATTATCTTACCTGTATTTCAAGATGAAGTCCATCAATGCACCTGTCCTTCTCCACAATCTGCGTTATTCTGTTGTAGGGGTGGGCGATATGGCTCAAAAATTATATTGTGATATTTCAGAGCATTATCACGATAACGATAAATTCGTGATATAACCAAAAAAAAAAGTATTTATTTGACAAATTTAACTTAACATGTTGCTTTGCAGTATTATATAAAATTTTAAAAAACAACAAGGGGTAATTTTACTGAAATTACTTTTTTTAGTAAAGTATTCAGTCTCCCAAGTATAAAAATAAAAAAAATAAAAATGATCTGTTATTTAGATTGTGTTACGACCCGGCTCAGCCAGGAGAAGCGGAAGTAACATTAAAAACCCAGATGGAACAAGGTTGAGTAAAAGTAACAATTTAATTGGTCAGTTTAAAATAAAATTTAACATTAGCAAAAGGAGGGGTACTTTCACACAAGTTTCATTCAAAAATAAAAGTTGGTCCTAACTTAAAGAGGAGCCACTTGCTCCCACACACAAAAGTCAGGGTAGGGCTGAAAGGCGTGCAGCTGCTAGTGTTATATATATATTTACCAAAAGAAGATTCAAACCTACTTGTACTAAATATAGTAATAAGTATAGTAAACTATTATTAATCGATAATGGGTCAATTTCTGATGGCCATAACATGCACTATGTTTGCACTAAATCACACAAGATGGAACTTTTGGTTTCTTCCAGTGTTTTAGCTTTATACATTTATTAGCAGTTTTCAGTTACCGGTACTTGTCTTTGACTGGTTGCTCTTTTTCAGCTGGTTGTCTTACAAAAAAAAAAAAAATACATAAATAAATAGCCTTCCTAAAATACTAGCAGCAATAAATTTGTTAGTAAAGTAAGAATATGCCACATTAATTGCTTGGTAACTCTTCCAGCTTTTTTGAAAACTGTGACCAAATACTTATTTTTAATACCCTGATGCATGCTCAATAATCCAGGTAGAAAAATCAAAAAAAGCTAAGTCTGGTCCTCTGGACATTCAAAAAACAAAAAAAAATGTAGAAACGTTTCGTCTTTCATCCAAAGACTTCCTCAGTCTGAGCTGCTGTATTCAGCTCAGTCTTATAAATAGCACCCTCTCACAGTGTTACACAACCAGTTTGCTGATGACAGCCGAAACCAGCTGCTCACATGATCAAGGAGGACCATCAGCCTAACGATGGATCGTTAGCGCCCTGATGTTTTTGTTTGTTTGTTTTTAACAAAAAGGAAATGGCTCATTTTATGTGTGGAAAGCTTGAAAAACTGTATTCTAGGTCAAGCACATTATTTTGTTGTCATTCTTTGTTGTCATTCTTTGTGAACATTACATTCACCCAGACTACTTTATACCCACCTTATCAGCTGCCCTCATGAATAAAAGTTAAGATTTAACACAATCAGCTGGCTTCCACAGATAACTTTAACAATTGGCTTTTTATGTGAATGTTATGTGGATGTTTTTGTTCAGTGCCCTGAGACAACTTCTGTTGTGACTTGGCACTATATACTGTAAATGAACTGAATTGAATTGAATATCATTTGATTCACTGAAGCACACTTTTGAAATGAAGATAATCAGATTTAGACCAATTATTTTTGTATAAAATAGTATAAAATGTGCATACTGTAGAACTGGAGTCTTGGCTACATTTTTTTTTTTTAAAGGTACTTTATTAATTCCCAATGGGGAAATTAATTCTTGCCATTTTTCCTCATCACACATGAGGAGCAAAGGGCTGTCATCTATAGAACCAGAGCTTAATTTGAGCCGGATCCTGCCAGAACAGGATCCAGGAACTCTCTTATCTTGATAGGATGTATTCCGGTAACTATTTGCTTGGATCTGGTAACTCTCAGGCTTACTAATAATTAAGTTATGAACAAATATGACTGCTTTGAATAAATAAAACTCACATTGCATATGTAATCTGAAAATAATTACATAAACACTAATTTTAAACACAACAGCCACCTGATTACATACCCTGCTGGCCCGTCTGCTATTTGCGTTCCAGCATCGGTCGGCTTACAAATAAAGCACTGTCTAGGATGATCGGGGAGCAGCTTGGGGGGGTTAGGGCCATGCTCAGGGGCCCAGAGTGGGGCAAATAAGAGTGAGGCAGGGTGCTTTACCTTTTTCCAACCACATTTTTGTAGTCGGTGCAGGAAGTTGAACCGGTGACCTTCCGATCACAGGCTCGCCTTCTATACTGCTACAGTACCCTATTTTATATTAAACTTTTAAAATGTTAGTTTCTCTCTTTCATTTTACAGTAAGGATCTAATTACGGAAAGAGCATGTGTACATGGTCTGCACAACGTCTAAAGTTTCCACGTAGTTTTGGATGGAAGAAGAAATGAAGAACATTTCTTTATTTGTAGATTTAAATCCCTTGCCAACTACTGTTTCAGCGGGTGTCACTAAATGCTCTATATAGCCTGTTAGCTCCTATGAATCCTGCTATTGGAAATGGGTTTGAAAAACAAATCTCTCTCCTGAGGATTTTGTAACTGCTATTTGCTTTTACATCACATTATTTGTTCACACCTTGCTGCTTAGGGACACAGTATATAAAGCAGGCAATTATTGTACAGTGCGTTATTTGTTCAACTTTCTAACACATTCACAGTCCTCCACTATCATGTCAGTGCTGTATGTAAGTCAGACAAAGACATATGGCTCAATGAGAAAGTCACTAGCATAAAGAGCTTGTCAATATGTAAGCACTTGACACTCTGGATTAGCAGGGAAGTAAAGAGCAGCAGAATAGCTACAACTAGTCTAAACTGTGCCACTGTCTATAATAACCCTCTTAAGTGGTTTCACAAAAAGGGATCAAGTGCTTTATAACATTTGTAGTAAGTAGCTTGTGTAATTGGGATGATCGTGATACTGAGAAAACCCCAGCTTTTTGACTTTCATCCCTTTTGTCATTCACTCCTTTTGGCTTAAAGGGGACCACAGATGCAAAATTCACTTTTTAATGTTTTTATTACTCTACTTTGGGTATTTACTTCTTAAAAAAACAGTCTTAGGGCCAAAGAAATGCACCCAGTGGTATATTTACTCTAAGCAGATTTATTTTTCAGGGATATAAATGTCTCATTTTCAAATCCTGCGGTTTGTGACGTCACAAGCCGTAGGTCAACCCACCCCAAACCTGAGTCCAGCCCCTCACCTAGCAACTTTCTTCAATTAAACTGCTCCAAGACTGAGGCCATACTGATTGGCACCCCTCACCAGGTACAAACATCTCCTATAACAACACTTTCCTTTTCTGGACAAGACATCCCCCTCTCCACCTCTGTTACTAATCTTGGAATAAAAATGGACTCCAATCTTACATTTGAGAATCACATTAAGCTTCTGTTTAAAACTTGCTTCTTCCATCTTCAAAACATCTCCAGACTTCGCCCATCCCTAACTTTTTCCGATGCTGAGAAGCTCGTCCATGCTTTTGTCTCCTCCAGGCTCGACTACTGCAACTCCCTGTTTATTGGAATCCCTGCCAAAAACCTACAAAAACTTCAATATATTCAAAACAGTGCAGCAAGGATCTTGTTGAGAGTTCGTAAATTTGAACATATTACGCCCATTCTCCATAACCTTCATTGGCTTCCTGTCGCCTACAGAATTCAGTACAAAACTGCTCTCATTACACATCAATGCTTACATGGAACTTCACCAGATTATCTGAAGGATATTCTTATTCCATACTCATCCACCCGGTCGCTGCGGTCACAGAACAGTAATCTCCTTCACGTTCCGAGAACCAAATTAAGGACCATGGGAGACCGGGCTTTCAGTGTGGCTGCCCCCCGCCTGTGGAACTCTCTTCCTGACTGTCTGAGAGCCCCACAGTCTGTGGTTGACTTTAAGAGCGGCTTGAAGACCTTTCTTTTCAACCGAGCATACTCTACCTCCTCATGATTCTACTTTTGATCTTAGTTGATATTGTTATTGATTTTACTTGTTTTATTACTTGTTTTATTGACATTTAATTATGTTGCACCTTGTAGCACTTTGAGATTTTCATTAATGAAAAGTGCATTATAAATTGAATTCATTATTATTATTATTATTAACCCCTGGTTAGGCTCAACCCATTTCAGGATAAAAGACGTGACGGTTGTTTTTCCTGATTTCATCTCATCTTTTGTTTAAATGTTCTTAATTTCATGTGTACAGCACTTTGTTGCAGCTGTGGTTGTTTTAAATGGCTTTATAAATAAAGTATAATTGTTATTTTTACGTTTTAGTTCAATTTTTAGCGTATTAGCGATCGCTCCCAACGAGCAGCCGGCAGACGTAAAACGAGCAGATCACCGCTGCCTGACCATGCAACGAGCGGAGCAAAGCGGGCGGGGATTGGACATGCCGGCGAAGGGACCATCTGCCGCCGGGAGCTGCTAGCTTTTGAGGACCGTGCTCCGATCAGAGGTTGCCTCATACGGATAAATTATCTGGAAACACTCGGTGAACTTTGTGTATGTGTCTGCGATCGCTCCCAAAGCGCCGCATGCAACGAGCGGAGCTAAGCGGAGCTAAGCGGGCGGAGGAGGAACGAGCTAACATTAGCCTCGGATTCGGGTGGGCTAATGCTAACAGGTGCAGCAAATGGCGGCGCGCGCATACGGCTTTCGGTAAGTTATCTTAAGCTAGCACTAGCCATTTCTAAAGTGCAAGAAATGCTAACGTAAACCCTTTGGAGGGCGGAGTTAATGTAAACAGATTTTTGAAGGGCGTGGCCTTCAGAGCTCATTATCATAAACAGCCTGTTCAGAACGGAAATGAGAAAAGGCAGAACTAAAAAGGGGATATTTTATTATCTAAGAATTATTTTGTGTATTAAATTGAATGAACATGGTCTGGATAGCCCACAGACATACCATAAAAAATTTTAAAAACCTATCTGTGGTCACCTTTAACTCAGTTTAAAAAAAATTATGAAACCAGTATTTGGTCTCCTTTAATCTGTGTTCCATATAAGATTACAGTATCATTTAAAATGATGGATTACCACTATCTGAGCAACAGTGATTTCAAATGACATGAAATTTTAAACTGCAATGTTGCAATAGTCAGCCTAAATGATTTACAGCTAAACTTGGCATTTTTAAGCAGTACTTTTACAACACTTTTTAATAAATAAAATGACAGAAAATCTGTGCGTAGGGTTTCACAACTAGAAGTAGATTTAAATTAAAGACTAAAAAATGTTCTACAGCAAACTTTCTTTGGCACTTTCCATATTTATAGAAGGAATATATAAAAAAATGAAATCCTTATCTTACACTTCAAAAGAACAGAAAGAAAATCTTCACACATTGGCTATCTGGATTCCAAAAATATATATTTTTATGTGACAAAATGAATAGTTCACCTGTTTTACTGTGACATTCTTGGACGTTTACTTTGAGATTTTATACTGCAGCTACTATAAAAATGTTTCCTTTCACAAGTGGTAGTGAAGGTCCAGTGTTCTCATCCATGTCTTGCCTAAATGCAGGTGGTTTGACTTTGCTCTATTTATTGTTCCTGACCTTCCTAGTGGCATGCTGGTGGGTAAGGCTCTATAAAGTAGAAGTGCTCTTCTTTAGTGTTCTTCAGTTTACAGAGCAAAGATGGCTCACTGATTTTTTTTCCACAGAGGACAAAACCGCTCATGGAGAAAATAGCCCCCTGTGAGGCAAGCACTGCAGACTGACATTTTGTCCCTGTCCACACTTGGAAACACAAACGCACAACCCAGTCACATGGACAGATGAGCAAAATATTAGTAGCACTTAAGTTTAAGTCGAATAAAAAAAAATATATAAAGACCTGAGCATATATGGCACATATGCTCACCAGCAGGGGTGAAAAACGATTGATAATTGTTTATGGCACGGAAAAATCTCCAACATTGTTTACGATGTTGTGAACCTACAGCCTGATCTGCAACAACTTAATTTTAACCAACAGCATCTTAAAGAGAGGGTCAAAATATGTTCTGGTGCATTACATCAGCAGCACGACAGCTCAGTGGTTAGCACTGTTGCCTCATAGCAAGAAGGTCCTGGGTTCAATCCCCGGTTGGACCTGGGGTCTTTCTGAGAGGAGTTTGCATGTTCTTCTTGTGCTTGCATGGGTTTTCTCCGGGTACTCCAGTTTCCTCCCACAGACCAAAAACATACATGTTAGACTGCCTTCAGGTCCAGGCCTCCCTTGCAAAAGAGATCTGTGATCTCAATGGGATTAGCCTGGTTAAATAAAGGTTAAAGGTCCACTGACATGATGTTTGAACTATGCATAAAATTGCTCAACATATTTATGTTGCATCATTCAACTATATTCGTTTGTACAAGCAAAATGATAAATCAATTTAATTTTGATTTAAAAGTGATTTTAAACTTTGCGCCGTGTTTATTCACGGGAAATCCGATTACACACGAATGCAACATCTGTGAAGTAGTACTGTATTAAGCTCGTCAGTCTGCGTCTGTCTGCAGATCGCCTATTTATTTATTTTTTACTTGAAAAATGCCGGTACGTTGTGTCGCATTTGGGTGTTCTAATATCATCAGTGAACAAGTGAGCCCCTCCCTGGGCTGCCACCTTACCGTGGTGGAGGGGTTTGAGTGTCTCAATGATCCTAGGAGCTATGCTGTCAGGGGCTTCATGCCCCTAGAAGGGTCACCCAAGGCAGACAGGTCCTAGGTGAGGGATCAGACAAAGTGCAGCCCAAAAACCCCTATGATGAGTACAATTAATGGACTAAGTTTTCCCTCGCCCGGACGCGGGTCACCGGGGCCCCACTCTGGAGCCAGGCCCGGAGGTGGGGCACGCTGGCGAGCGCCTGGTGGCCGGGCTTTTACCCATGGAGCCCGGCCGGGCACAGCCCGAAGAGGAGACGTGGGTCCCCCTTCCCATGGGCTCACCACCTGTGGGAGGGGCCAAAGGGGTCGGGTGCAATGTGAGATGGGTGGCGGCCGAGGGCGGGGACCCTGGCGGTCTGATCCTCGGCTACAGAAGCTGGCCATTGGGACATGGAATGTCACCTCTCTGGTGGGGAAGGAGCCTGAGCTAGTGTGTGAGGTTGAGAGGTTCCGACTAGAAATAGTCGGACTCACCTCAACGCATGGCTCTGGCTCTGGAACCAGTTTCCTTGAGAGGGGTTGGACACTCTTCCACTCTGGAGTTGCCCCTGGTGAGAGGCGCCGAGCAGGAGTGGGCATACTGGTTGCCCCCCATCTTGGTGCCTGTACGTTGGGGTTCACCCCGGTGAACGAGAGGGTAGCCTCCCTTCGCCTACGTGTGGGGGGACGGGCTCTGACTGTTGTTTGTGCCTATGCACCAAACGGCAGCTCAGACTACCCACCCTTTTTGGAGTCCTTGGAGGGGGTATTGGAGAGTGCGCCTCCTGGGGACTCCCTTGTTCTACTGGGGGACTTCAACGCTCACGTGGGCAATGACAGTGAGACCTGGAGGGGTGTGGTTGGGAGGAACGGCCCCCCTGATCTGAACCAGAGTGGTGTTCTGTTATTGGACTTCTGTGCTCGTCATGGATTGTCCATAACGAACACCATGTTTAAGCATAAGGGTGTCCATATGTGCTCTTGGCACCAGGACACCCTAGGTCGCAGTTCGATGATCGACTTTGTTGTCGTCTCATCTGATCTGCGGCCGCATGTCTTGGACACTCGGGTGAGGAGAGGGGCGGAGCTGTCTACTGACCACTACCTGGTGGTGAGTTGGCTCCGATGGTGGGGGAGGATGCCGGTCAGACCTGGCAGACCCAAACGTATCGTGAGGGTCTGCTGGGAACGTCTGGCAGAGTCTCCCGTAAGACGGAGCTTTAACTCCCACCTCCGGGAGAGCTTTGAACACGTTCCGAGGGAGGCGGGGGACATGGAGTCCGAGTGGGCCGTGTTCCGCGCCTCTATTGTCGAGGCAGCTTATCGGAGCTGTGGCCGCAAGGTTGTTGGTGCCTGTCGAGGTGGCAACCCTCGAACCCGGTGGTGGACACCGGCAGTGAGGGATGCTGTCAGGCTGAAGAAGGAGTCCTATTGGGCCTTTTTGGCTTGTGGGACCCCGGAAGCAGCTGATAGGTACCGGCAGTCCAAGCGGCATGCGGCTCGGGTGGTTGCTGAGGCAAAAACTCGGGCGTGGGAGGAGTTCGGAGAGGCCATGGAGAATGACTTCCGTACGGCTTCGAGGCGATTCTGGTCCACCATCCGGCGTCTCAGGGGGGGAAAGAGGTACGAGACCAACACCATTTATGGTGGAGGTGGCGTGCTGCTGACCTCAACTCGGGATGTTGTGAGTCGGTGGGCGGAATACTTCGAAGACCTCCTCAATCCTACTGGCACGTCTTCCACTGAGGAAGCAGAGCCTGGGGACTTTGGGTCGGGTTCTCCGATCTCTGGTGCTGAGGTCGCCGAGGTGGTTAAAAAGCTCCGCGGTGGCAAGGCTCCGGGGGTGGATGAGATTCGCCCGGAGTTCCTTAGGGCTCTGGATGTTGTAGGGTTGTGTTGGCTTACGCGACTCTGCAATATCGCGTGGACATCGGGGGCAGTTCCCTTGGATTGGCAGACTGGGGTGGTGGTTCCCCTATTTAAAAAGGGGGACCGTAGGGTGTGTTCCAACTATAGGGGGATCACACTCTTAAGCCTCCCTGGTAAGGTCTATTCAGGGGTTCTGGAGAGGAGGGTCCGTCGGATAGTCGAACCTCGGATTCAGGAGGAGCAGTGTGGTTTTCGTCCTGGTCGTGGAACACTGGACCAGCTCTACACCCTCAGCAGGGTCCTGGAGGGTGCGTGGGAGTTTGCCCAACCAGTTTACATGTGCTTTGTGGACTTGGAGAAGGCATTCGACCGCGTCCCTCGGGGGGTTCTGTGGGGGGTACTCCGGGAGTATGGGGTACCAGGCCCTTTGATAAGGGCTGTTAGGTCCCTGTACGACCGGTGTCAGAGCTTGGTCCGCATTGCCGGCAGTAAGTCAGGCTCGTTTCCGGTGAGAGTTGGACTCCGCCAAGGTTGCCCTTTGTCACCGATTCTGTTCATAACTTTTATGGACAGAATTTCTAGGCGCAGCCAAGGTGTTGAGAGGATCCGTTTTGGTGACCTTAGAATCGCTTCTCTGTTTTTTGCAGATGATGTGGTCCTACTGGCTTCATCAGTTCGTGATTTACAACTTTCACTGGAGCGGTTTGCAGCCGAGTGTGATGCGGCCGGGATGAGGATCAGTTCCTCCAAATCCGAGGCCATGGTCTTGAGCCGGAAAAGGGTAGCATGCCCTCTCCGGGTCGGGGAGGAGGTCCTGCCCCAAGTGGAGGAGTTTAAGTATCTCGGGATCTTGTTCACGAATGAGGGAAAACTGGAGCGTGAGATCGATAGGCGGATAGGTGCAGCGTCCGCAGTGAAGCGGGCGCTGTACCGGTCTGTCGTGGTGAAGAGAGAGCTGAGTCAAAAGGCAAAGCTCTCAATTTACCGATCGATCTACGTTCCCACCCTCATCTATGGTCATGAGCTTTGGGTTATGACCGAAAGAACAAGATCTCGGATACAAGCGGCTGAAATGAGTTTTCTCCGCAGGGTGGCTGGACTCTCCCTTAGAGATAGGGTGAGAAGCTCAGTCATCCGGGAGGGACTCGGAGTAGAGCCGCTGCTTCTCCACATCGAGAGGAGCCAGTTGAGGTGGCTCGGGCATCTGGTTAGGATGCCTCCTGGACGCCTCCCTGGTGAGGTGTTCCGGGCATGTCCCACCGGGAGGAGACCCAGAGGAAGACCCAGGACGCGCTGGAGGGACTATGTTTCTCGGCTGGCCTGGGAACGCCTTGGGATTCCCCCGGAGGAACTGCTCCAAGTGGCTGGGGAGAGGGAAGTCTGGGCCTCCCTACTTAGGCTGCTACCCCCGCGACCCGACCCCGGATAAGCGGAAGAAGATGGATGGATGGATGGATGGATGAACAAGTGAGCCTTTTCACTTTCCCAAAAGATGATATACTTTGTTAAGAATGGACAAAATAAAGCTGCACCACTCGGACCCCCCCTCGCTCCACCTGAACGGTAAGTCTCATACGGATGCAGACCTAAATTAGATCCTGCTGTTTCTTGTTCCATCACCCGAACTATTTTCGGCTTCCCAAACTCAATCAATCAATCAATCAAGCAATTTATTCATTTCAAAATTTAAAAAACACAAGAATACTGTTAACAAAAAAACACAATATAAACAAATAGCTCAAATCTTCACTTAGATTGCTAAATTCGTTGGGTTTTTAACTGTCCGCCATTAATATGAAAAAGGGGCGTTCAAGAGACGTACCTAATACTAGAGCCCTCTGCCTAATACTACGTCACAGATGTTGCATTCGCGTGTAATCGGATTTCCCGTGAACAAACACGGCGCAAAGTTTAAAATCACTTTTAAATCAAAATTAAATTGATTTATCATTTTGCTTGTACAAACGAACATAGTTGAATGAAACAACATATATATGCTGAGAAATTTTATGCATAGTTCAAACATCATGTCAGTGGACCTTTAATAAATAATAAATCAGAACATTTTAGCACAAATAAGTATATTAAAGCAGGGGTGCCCAATACATTGATTGTGATATACTGGTCAATCGCAACAATATTATGGGTAGATTGCATGGCTTTTTTTTTTTTGTTTTTTAATACGTCGGCCTATCATCCAGCCTCACTATGAAATTTGTCGAGTGACATGCTGGACAGCCAATCACAGCCCTCCTTCTGCCAAATATTACATCAATTTGAACCCTGCCCACTAGAACAGATATTGAAAGTATAATGGAAACACAACGTGCACCGTACCGAGCCAAACCATGCTGTACCAGTACTAATGGTACTAATGGAAAAAGGGGAATTTGATGTTGTTGGCCTGGGGATTTGAACCGACAACATTCTGATCACAGTCCCATTGTCTCTAACCTCTGTGCCACCACTCCCCTAGAAATGTGACATAATACTATGACTATTTTCATAGAAATATTATTATGTCACATTTCTACAGTAGCCCATAACTAAATCGACTTGAGCAGGTCTTACTTTTTCTAGTTTGTTCTTTTCTATTTATTCTACAGTCGTAGTATTTTCAGTCTACTTAACTAAACTTGGTTTGGGTGGAGATTGAACAGTTGAATGTAATCTGCATCTTCATCACTAGATGGCACTAAATCTAACAAAATAGACTTTGAGGTCAGTATCACATTGAGGATGATATTTCAGTTATGATGATAATAAATGTTTATAGTATACCATACCATTTTATTTATAGAGCACTTAAAACAGCGACAAGGCCAACCAAAGTTCTGTACAAACAGACAAACAGGCAAAACATAGGCAACATACAAAATGAAGTACAAACAAATAAACAAAAAAACAAAAAAGAATATAGACATAAAATCATCGCAGATAATAAATATAACGACCAAACATCGATCATTATAAATATGTCAGCTCAATATTTTTTGGGGGGAAACGCACCCCACACACATCCGAAGGTGTGAAATTCTCTTTGTGTGAAATGTTAAGCCACACATGCACACTAAAGCTGGCTGCAGTCAAACGTTTTTTTTTTTCTGCACCTACAACAGTTACAATAAATGGCAGAGAGCAGATAGTTTTTGTGCTAATCACCATTTTTCTGCATGTAGGAGCAAAACTAATAAAATCCAAGGTCCAAAGAGACAATAGTGTATTCATCAGTTTGGATGTAAACATGCAGACGCTGCATGCATAATGAAAGCAGCCGAGTCCTGCATCAGGGTTGCCAGATAAATTTAAAGTGTCTTAATTACCCCCTCCTTTTCTGTGCAGATGTTCAACAAACAACACACAGCTCATCTTATATATTTTTACTCAGCACATATGACTGTTTAGGTAAAAAAGCACTTTGAGATTTTCATTAATGAAAAGTGCGTTATAAATTGAATTCATTATTATTATTATTATTATTAAAAACACTATAATTTTAAAGCCACAGTATTATAGTTCACAATTTCTTATCTGGCAACTCAACTGACAGGAACTACAGCATTTTTCGTGTAACCCACTTGTTTTTTGTTTACTACCCCCAATAAACATTGAAAAAACACAAA
>JBBPBX010002601.1:48909-59805 GCA_038048925.1 Garcialebias charrua
AGAGGGTGCTTCTAAGGTTTTATCAGAGTTTCTGTATAATTGCATGTGGTGTCCCATCAGGCTACTGGAGTTAATTGATTACAGCATAAATGTGGTAAGGGGTGGGGTTGCAGATGACACTCAAAACTAGTGTCGTTTTTTTCTGAAACATTAGAGACTGTTTACTTTGAACTCGAACACACTAACCTTCTTGATGCCCTCTGATGGGCTTGAGACAGAGTTCTCGAAGCCGTTGTTCTTGTTGATGATTTTCCAGAGCTCAGCAAATGTGCTGTCCTGCTCCAGAGGGTTGGTGCCTTTGGCATGGAAATATTCGTACACAGCAGAGTCCCTCACTGTCCCGTATGTAAAATCCACCTGTTTGGCCAGGTCCTGGAATGACCTTCATTAAAAAAAGGAGAAAATGTTCATATTTATCTTTACAAATCTATTATATCCAAGATCATTTATCAGGCTCTACCTCACTAAACCAATGACAGAATTGCATAAAATGATTCAGTTGTTGTTTTGAAGACTATCAGCACAAATTACTTTATTTTTAATCCCTGTTGATTAACAGTTTGTCATGAGTCAGAGAAATGATGAGGTAGTTTAGTGTTAAAACTTTTATCAATCCCATACCACAAACTTTTAAGAATCTGAACAAACCTTTTTTTTTTCTTTTTACAAATCATTATTTATTGACAAATTGTTTTACTATGAAATTGTGCTGGCAGCAGATACATCTTACATATCAAAAACTTGTATATCATCATAAAATAAAACTAATGTCTCTATAAAAATGTTTAACTTTCAATGAATAATCATGTAAGGAAATCTATTTAATTCCTGGCTGGGGAATTACATGTTGCTCTGTGAACTTGTCACTATTCCTTACAAAATCAAAAATATATGTTTTTGAAAGTTTTTACCTCTAACTCCATTCTATAAAACTTTTTCAAGACCAACCTATGCTGGCAGAGAAAACTATGTTTTTATTTCACCAAAATTCCATTTTTGGCATTGAGTCTTATTTTTCCATACATGTTTATCCATTGTATGTTTAGTGATTACTTCTGAGGGTTTCACTAAAATCTTTCCAGTGGTTCAAGAGGCCTTTTGCTATTGTTTAAAGTTAAATCAAAGCTCAAACAGTTTAAACAACTTTAAACAACTTTAAACAGTTATAACTGTTTAAAGTTAATTCCAGTAATTTAAGACAAGGTTTTAAAAATAGATCTCACTCAATATATTAGCACTTTAAACCTGTTTGTTATACCTTTCAGGTACTACCACACCAAATTCTAAATTCTAGCTTAATATACCATCAGTCAATCATCAGTCTGGTTTCAGGAAACAACATAATACAATGATTGCTTTGCTGAAGGTATTTAATGATGTCGGTGAAGCGCTAGGTGCTAAGGATTATTGTGCTGCACTTTAATTAAACCGATCAAAATCTTTTGACACTGTGGATCATGACATCTTGTGTCATTAACTCTCAGAAATTGATCACACCATTGGTTGATCTGAAATCTCAGATCACACCATTGGTTGTTTCACTAATTATCTCTCAGAATGGAGGCAATGTGTTTAACATAATGGTACTTCTTCCATTTATCCACAATGATGTACCACAAGGTTCTGTCTTGGGCCCCACCCTTTTCACAATCTACATGAGTAGTGTAGGTTAGATCATCCTGGATGTTGTTCCACTTTGGAGTAAGCTGTTGGGGGAAGAATCAGTTTTGTTTTGTGTGTTTCCTTGACTGATGAAGCCTTCGGTATGAAAGGTGAAACGTTTCGGCACAAAAATAAAGATTCTGTCCTGATGATCGGACTGAAAATTATTTGATTGTATACCTGGATTATTGAGCATGGACTTTGTTGATCATCCCTGATGCATCCTTACATTTCTATGCTAATGATACAGTTTTTTATTGTCACGCTAAAACAGTTGCTAAGGTTTTCCAGCTTTTGCAATCTTCTTTTGACATCATCCAGTCAGATTAGTTATGTGTCAAACTTGTACCAAACGCAGACAAAACCAAATAGATGTTGTTTTCAGACAGGAAGTTGGTCCCAGCGGTCCTTTCCTTGATTATATCTTTGAATGGTGTTCCTATTGAGTTTGTCGATTTCTACAAATACAGTACTTGGGTATTTTGGTTGATTTGCATCTCTCTTTTAAGACCCACGTCAAAAACTTGGTAAAGAAACTGCAAGTTAAATTGGGTTTCTTTTTCAGAAATAGATCTAGTCTAACTCTGAACATTAGGAAATGCCTTGTAACTGCTACGTTCCTTCCCGTCTATTGACTATGGTGATATCATTTACATGAATGCTCCTTCAAGCACCTGGCAGATGTTGGATGCTGTCTATCATGGTGCGCTAAGATTCATAACTGGCTGTGACTACCATTCCCATCATTGCACCCTGTGTTCACTGGTTAACTGGTCAATCTTTAACTTTACACAGACTCTCATGCTGGTACATTTTCATCTTTAAATCACTACATGTCACTAGGTGAATGCAGCTACAGCGTGCACTCTCAGGACATTATTACATGCAGTGTCCCCTCAGTGCAGACTGAACTAGGAAAAAGGGCCTTCTCCTACTGCACTCTTGTGTCCTGGAATATCTTGCAAAAATATCTGAAACTCTTGAACTTGAACTCTCTGAGTGGCTTCAAATTGCTGCTAAGTTCCTGGCAAAAACCAATGCAGACATTTTCCTGTTTTTAGTATTTTCTATCGCTTTATAATGTAGCTGTCTTTAACATAATTTTCTTCCATTAATTATTTTTTTTCAATTTATATGCTTTCTTTTAAGAATGTCTACTTTTGTCTATGTCGTCTACTGTTGTCATTATTCTTTGTTAAAAACAGGTCTCTCTTGTAAATAATTCCTCGAGGCTCAATGAGACTAACCTGTATAAACAAAGTTTGAATATGTGGAATTAATCAAGTTGTAGTCATTTTTGTGTTTGCTAAGGTCAATTGATGTGGTGACTTACTTGATGTGGTTTACACCAAAGGTAATCTGTTTAAAATATTTTGCTAACAGACTGACAGGTTTGGCTTTTCACAGTTGTTTACAAGATGCTACACAATGTGTAGCACTCACAGTATGTGCTGATAATGACTCTAAGCTGCTACCTAACATAATTTCCGTTCAATACTGTATGTTTAAAATTGTCTGACTTGAATCCATTTTTGCATGTACTAGCATTTTGTTGGAGTAGCAGCCATTTTGAAATTGGGGGACTCATTTAAAATAAACACTAAATAATATAATTTCATTGCACTGTTAAAAATTAAAATATTTTAAAGTCTTAACTCTAAGAACAATTGCCAGAAGTGGAGTTTTGGATTTTGGTGACAGCTAGAATGTGCAAAACTTAATCCACTGATAAAATACTATTGAGCAACATTCCCAAGGTAATGGATACCATACATTTTGTGTGCTGGACAGCTGCATTTGCTGCCCATTTTAAGTGCTTTTTGTGTCCATTTTTATCTTCAAGCCCTGAAACACAATTTTTTGCAATCAATACACAGAAATGGAACTCTGCCCCGTTCATTACCCTTAATGGCTGAACCGCATTCGAAATACAAACAACCTCTGACATCCATACAAATACACGATTTCCTCCCATCCCCACCTTGCTGTCGAATGTTAGCGAGGCATGCATGAGCAACATTCTTATCATGGTGACATGCTGCTAATTTATTCTAAGGTGTTCTAGATCAGAGATGTTTGGCTTCTCTGTTAGCCACATTTGTACTTTATCACTGGCATTTTTTCAGTAAATGAAAATTGTTTAAAACAATCTAAAAAAGCCAAGTCTGGTCCTCTGGACATTCATGCCCAGAGGACCAGACAGCTTTATTATATTTTTCTACCTAGATTATTGAGCATGCATCAGGGTGTTTAAAATACAGGTAGTCCCCGAATTACGAGCGCTCTGATCTACGAGGTTCCAGACTTACGAGCTGGCGAATTTTTGGAAAAAACGCAAAAAATACTGAGTTTTCATGTGTTTTTTCACCACAGTTAGTTAGCTAAGCATATGGACACACGTTTCCGATCATTTTTATGCACTCATAAGCAGTTTTTGGATGAAAATAGAGTGTTTGTAGTCGCGCTAGCGAAAACCGTTCCAATTTACGAGCGAATTTCCGGATTTACGAGAGACATGGCGGCCGTTCCAAATTACGAGATTTCCGGTTTACGAGCGCCTCGTTGTAACGGATCTCGCTCGTAAATCGGGGACTACCTGTAATGACAATTACCATTTACTGAACAAGAGTTCAGTGTTCATGTAATTAGTATCAGAAGCACAAGTTATTACTCTGAAGGTATTTTTTATGCTCTCTAAAGAGAATAACAAGTTTTTTGTAATTGCAAAATTAACAAAATTGTGTTTAAAGATTAGAAGTTGCATAAAGGCTGTTCTTAATACTTGTACAACATAAACAAATAGAAACTGAAAGTTATGCACCATAACTCATGTTCCCTGAAGGAAGGGAATGAGGTGCAACATATGCCATGGGAATTGCGCCCCCGCGCGATTACCTGAAGGAATACATTCACGCCTTTTACGGCAAGGGCGTCAGCGTCGCGCCAGAGGCCCCGCCCTCTGGGTACTTAAGCCGCTGACGCCCATTCATCAATCTCCAAGATGCACTTCACCGAGCTTTCAGCATTGAAAAGGGCCAAGTATGTTGCACCTCGTTCCCTTCCTTCAGGGAACATGAGTTATGGTGCATAACTTTCAGTTCCCTTTCAGTCATGTCTCTCGGTGCAACATATGCTATGGGAACGTAATTCATTCACGCCCTTGAAATGCTCAGTAAAATGCATCCCAGTGTGAACGTCCGCCTTTATTCAATAGGCATCTCAAGGTCGCTTTCTACTGTGTGTTAGAAAGGACAGCCTGAGTGACATCACACGCAGTAACATCCAAACTGTAATGCTTTGCAAAAGTGTTTAATGAGCTCCAGTTCGCAGTAGCACAAATGTCTGCAACTGGTACACCCTTGAACAGTGACCACGAGGTGGCCAAGCCCCGAGTAGAGTGAGCGCGCACTCCAGAGGGCACCTGTTGACCTTTGCTACTGTACGTCCTTTTAATGGCCTCAGTCACCCAGTGTGAGAGGCGCTGCTTTGATAGGCCTTTCCGGTAGCAGGTGCTGCAAAGCACACAAACAGTTGATTTGTTTTTTTCCATTTGGCTGTTCTCTGCATGTAAGTGCTTAAAGCTCTCACTGGGCAGAGAGCCATCAGCCTTTCCTGTTCCTGAGTGAGGACAGGAGCAGGTGGAAAAGAAGAGAGATCAAAGTCCATACTTCTGTGGTTTAGAGTCAAGACCTTGGGGGTATATGCGGGATTAGGCCTTAGGGTGACCTTTGACCCGTCAAGAGCAAACATTGTACACATTGGATGTACGGACAAGGCATGGAGGTCACCCACACGTTTCGCCGAGCAAAGAGCCAGAAGAAAAGCTGGTTTTATAAGATAATAAACCTATCTTAATGTCGCTCAATGGCTCGAATGGGGGATCACAGAGAGCCCCCAAGACCAGACTAAGATCCCATCCAGGGGTCAAGATCCTGCTGGGGGGTCTCTTTCTCAGCACACCCTTCATAAATCTTATTATGAGAGGATGCGCGCCAGGCGTCCTGCTTCCACAGCCTTCGTGACAGGCAGAAATTACTGATAGGAACACTTTAATTGTTGAAAAAGAACGACCTTTCTCTAGCAAGTCCTGAAGAAAGGTGAGGAGCTGAGCTAGGTCACATGAATAAGAAATAATATTTCTTTCTGTGCACCAGGCTTCAAAAATACGCCACTTACATGCGTAAAGATACTGAGTTGACCCAGCTCGTGCATTTTGAATGGTATTTACCACATTTTCTGGCAGGCCTGAGGCCACCAGCTTGTCCCTTTCTGCCACCAAACTGAAATTTGCCACAGCTCTCAGCCTAAGTGGTGAGACTGTCCCTTCTGGTGACGTGGAGGGTCCCTGTAGAGGAGCAATTGGTAGAACCAGCTCTCCCTCCAGGGCCCTAAATCCTGTGGTCCCTTGAAGGTCAACCAAGTTAGGGAGATAACCTTCCTGCAGATGTACCTCCCTACCGCTCTGATCAAGAGTGTCTGGGGACAGAGGCAATCTGTTGTCATTATTAGACAAAAGCGGGACAGAATGTCTGTTTTTCCTCTTTTTGTTGGGGACCATAGATCGGAGGGGTTGTAAGTTTTTTAAATGAGCAGAACTCCTGGCTCCAGCCCGTTTCCTGGTTGGGCCTGGTTTACTGGTCTCCAGCCTTAAAGGGGTCCTGGAGCCTGACAAACCACCGGTGGGCTGTGTTTCACCCAGTGGGGATACGTCGTTTAAGAGCAGAACTGAGTCAGCACATTGAGCGTGGTCACGTGCTGCAAGATCACTGCTTGAGCATTGCGTGTCACCCACCACAGATAAGGGGGCAGCTTCAGCATGAGAATGTGGAGATGGTCCTTTGTGCCGAGCATACTTTATGTTGGTTGGTGACAGATAGCTCAGTCCTCTTCGATTAAAATGAAGAGGAGTCTGATTCAGCCTTGGTTTGTTTACACACACTACAGTTTCATCACAACTGCCTTTGTGAATGTGTGAAGCTGGTGATAGCCTGCGGGCTTCTGCCGTGGCCCCCCGTCCCTTACTGGGAACCGTTGAATAGGCGGAAGGTGGGTCGCCAGATTCTGTCGGAACGCACCCCTGGAGCGCGGACGCGTCACGGGTTTGTTTGGTTTGTGTATTGTCTGCCCCGTGGTTTACAACGGAGCGGGGGCTGGAGCATGTGACCCCCCTCACCTGTCTCTGTGAGGAGTGTGGGGCCTGCTTGCAGACGCCTCTGGACCTGTCTGTTGCAGACAGAACTGAGACACCTTGCTGGGGTTCATTGATTAGGCTAACACCCCGTGAGCCGTGAGGGAGGGGGCTGGCAGGACAGAGGGACCCATTCTGCGATGTTATGTTTTTTTTGAGTCAAGAAAACAGAGAGGGGCTGTTTTTTTTAGCTTTATTTGTGCTTATGTGTAACGACATATTTGACTTTATGTCACTCACAGCAGAAAGAACATGATTTGTGTTTAAAACAAAGTCACCAGCTTTTTGTACCGTGCTACAAACAAAGTCTGGACGTAGTGAGATAATTTCCCATACCACGTGGACGGGTGATCGTGTAAAGTCAAGAAGCGGTCCTGGTTCATCAGGCACGCTTCTGTTTGGTGTCCCGATTTGCCGAGGAGGTTCTGTACCGGTCCGCCTGGCAAGGAACAAATCTGTTCTTACTCCAGTCATGCTCGGTCCGAGGTGGAGCCAGCGGTGGTCTCTGCCGGTGCTCGACCTCGTACGCTGGCCGCTTTTGCGGTGGGGCACGTGTGGCTGAATGGTGTCGAAGCTGCGGTGCTTTGCTCCCAGCTGATTCCTTGTGGGGCGAAGGTTCTCCTGGGGATGCCCACTCGGAGAGCTTCAGCCTGTTTGCGCCTCTAGTCCAGCCTGGTCTGAATTCGATCTAGCGCTTTCCCAAAAAGTCCCGTCGGTTTTATTAAATGGTGGAGAAAAGGAACTTTCTGTCCCTCCGGGAGGTCAGTTAAGGTCATCCACAGATGGCGCATTGCGATGACCACCTCCGCCATTCCTCTGCCTTGTGTAACAGCTGCTGTCGCCATCATGCGGAGCACAAAGTCTGTTGCCCTGTAGGCTTCATCCAGCAGCTCTGCGGCAGCTTGCTTGTCTGTCGTTACCTGGAGCTCCTGTAATTTTTCAGCCAGGTAAGCTTGCATCATTGCGGACACGTTCATAGCGCGCCACGAGACCCTGAGCCCTGTAGCATTTCTTGGGAAGAGAAGCCGAGGCTCGACAGGCCTTGCTGGGGAGAGTTGGTTTTGTCCCGGATGACTTGGGAGCCAGGTGAGACGCTAGCATGTCCTCGATTTGAGGCACGTTGGCTATTCCCACTTCATCCATCCCGTCCACGTCGAGAAACTGCAAGAGCGGCAGTAGCATGGGGGCTCTGGGTTGAGACCAGGTGCGAGTCAGTTCTGTGAGGAAGTCCGGAAAGACGGGCACCCTTTGCCTCATGGCGGCCTGCTGCTTTGAGTAAAAATAATTTCCTGCCAACCTTGTGACTTGTGGACGAGGTGGAGGCTCCGGCCATGGGATCTGTAGTGCGCCCGTTGCTCTATGACATAAGTCGAACAGAGGAGGGATGGAAAAGCCAGTCTCTGGTAGTACGGGCACCGGGGTGCGGGAGAGGTCTTCTCCCTGTTCCCCGTATCCAACGTCGACCTCGTCCGCGGAAAATTCACCTGAGGCTGAAATTGGGATCTCGTCCTCGTTCATCATGCCTTGAGTGTCAAATTCGCCTGTTAAGTCCACCATGGGGGGCAGCACATCTGGGCTGTCGCCCCATTCGACTTGGGTGCTGTCGTCCAAAGCCATGCTCTCGAGCTCCGGAGTGGGAGTCAGAGGCTCAGTCGTGTCCGGGTCTGCTGGCGCTGCAGCAGCCCTCATGGCTTTGGCGACGAAGTCCGCCCGGTGCCTCCTCACCACCTCCAGCATATGGCTGCAGTGTGGGCAAGACTCGGGTGTGTCCAGCACCATATTCGCGTGCAACATTCCCAAGCAGACGGGACAGGCCTCATGGGTGTCCGTCGCTGAGAGGGAAAAACCACATCCGCTGGGGCATTCGCGCGTGGGTGGGCTCGCCGCTCTGCTGGTCTTTTTTGGAAGTCTTGTCTTTCGCTTTCCTTTCTCCTGAGGCATTTCTGAGATAAGACGAGCGAGTCCTTCCAAGATCTTTTTTTCTTTTTACTTTATTTGAGACGTCTCCTCCATAGCGTCGCTTTCGCTGGCTAGCCTGCTACGAATTAGAAAAGGTAGCGGTGTGACGCCGTTAGCGCCGTCGAGCAAAGCAGTCTGCAGAAAGAGGAGAAGAAAAAACTTTGGGGTTAAGGAAAAATGCGTCGGACTAGCTTTCGCTAACCCGGCAGTACGCCGGAAGAATTCTCTGTACGCCCTGTGTAGGGAGCAAGCTCACCTCTGGTCGAGCGATGAAGCAACAGAGAAGTCCCGCAAAGAGAGAGAGAGTTCAGGTTCAAGCGAGGTGAAGGGCAATAAGAGATTGATGAATGGGCATCAGCGGCTTAAGTACCCAGAGGGCGGGGCCTCTGGTGCATCGCTGACGCCCCTGCCATAAAGGCGTGAATGTATTCCTTCAGGTAAGCGTGCGGGGGCGCAATTCCCATAGCATATGTTGCACCGAGAGACATGACTGAAAGGGAACCATCCATGTAGGGCTCAAAGTCTTATAGTAAGAAAACACACTTGTGTTCTTGTTAAAGCACATTTTTGGACATGCATTCAAAACATTTAAACCCAAGAGGCATAGATGCAGAAATGCATGTTCTAAAAAAGGGTCAACAGATTTTACAGAGAAAATAAAATGGCCAGCAGCGCTTGCAGATCATACCAAAATCTATACTTCAGCTGAGGAAGAAAGTAGATTTTTTTCAGGAATTATATTACCTTGACTTTTATTGTTGTTCTGGAGAATATCTGACTCTATTTGAGCTTCAGAAATCAGGTTTGATCGAGTCCAAGGTCTAGATACTGTATTGGGTTTTGTTGGTGTAAAATGAAAACTTGCAATATTGACGTGTCAAACACAAAACATCTAAAATCATTTCATTTTATGGGGCGGCTGCGGATGAGCGGCTAGAGCAATCAGCCTCCAATGCAAGAGTTGGGGGTTCACTTCCACCAGCAGTCACATGCCGATGTGTCCCTGGGCAAGACACTGAATACCTCGTTGTCTCTGATGTGTGTCCCATGAATGTTGTAAAGCACTGATTAATCTTTGTATGCAGGTAGAATTCTATATGAATGGGTAAATGAGGGCACAGATTGTAGTGTAAAGCACTTTGAGAATCTCCATTTGATAGAAAGGCGCTATATAAGTACAGTTCATTTACTATTTACCATTCATAGGATGACCGGCACTTTCTGAGGCACTGCTGAGCATCTGTAGAGCTTTGGTTATCAAATATAGCAAGAACTTAGTTAATGACTCATTCTGTCTGCACAAGAGATTTTAATTTTACAAATGTTTTCATATTTACGTAGCATGATTAATTCACAACAAAACCACAAAATAGTCATTTTGTGAGAAAGGACAAAACAGGGCCAAAAATTCCTAATTTATGGAGTTACCATTTTTTTAATCAAGTTAACAATACACAATGTTTTTCAGAACAAGAAGGGCAACTTAGTTTTGTGCAAATGGCTTCTACCTTTTGTCATTTAATCAGTCACTTTGCAAAACCAGCAGCTACCAAAAAATGTCATTCTACTTGACCTTTATTTGGTGTTTTAGAACATTTTTTAAACTGCTGCATGACCTACTCCCCTGACCAAAAACCTCAGAAATATTTTTTACACTTGAGCCTTTTGAGCCGTTTCAATAATATTCTATTTAAAAATTACAACAACAAGATGTATTTCAACAATGACAAGCTGAGGGCTAGCATAGCTATGGGTCAAAATGACCCATGAGGCCAGAGGCAAGGGCAGCAGGAGAGTTGAACACTGATTTTTTTTTTAGAAGAAGAAATAAAGAAAGTGCTGTTTTGTCCTCATTGTATGTTTCTATACAATTATTAAATTAGTTCTCTGCATTTAACCCATCATATGTGAGATACACCCAGGATGAGCCGTGGGCAGCTATGTAAGCGCCCGTGGAGCAGGGATTAGGAATCTTGCTCAAGGACACCACGACATGTGGGAATGTCGGGGAGTTGAGCCTGTAACTTTCTGGTCCCAAGTTGGCTGTCCTACCTCTACACCATCTCAGGCCCTTGTTTCAAATAGAT
>JBBPBX010002601.1:61466-76465 GCA_038048925.1 Garcialebias charrua
TGTGTGTGTGTGTGTGTGTGTGTGTGTGTGCGTGAAAATCAAATCCTTGTAGATTAAACAAATAGATGTTTTATTGTTTTAAACGTGGAAATGGTAAACTGAAAAATAACTAATTGCAGCTTTTGGTTTCCGATTTACTTTTCTAATGATTGAAAAAAATATTCCACACATGTAACTAATTTAGAATAAACACAGTGGATAAATGAACAATTGAGGACTCACTGAATCACAATATTTATTGAATACAACAGAAAAAAAGGCACACATTTTCTTCATTATTTTAATGGCCTGTGCTTTGTTTGTTAGCTTTTATTTGTTTTTGCACAATAGAAAAAAAAGTTAATATTGTGTACTGGACTATTTCCTGTATTTTAAATGATTCATTGATTTACTCATTTAGGGAGTCATTTTAAAAGTGTGTTTTGATCTTTAGGTCATATTTAGTTATGGATTTTATCACTTGGAGACCTGGCTGTATACACAGTTCTTCAGTACAGCTTTTGACATTTTTAACATATATTTTAAAAAATTGGGTTGAATTTTATGAATTTTAACGTGATGATTTGTGTTTTTTCATATTTTGTTACTCATTTCTACCTTTTTTTTTTCTTTTATTCCAAGATGGTAATATCCAAACTCACATTTATTCCTTATCCTTGCTGACATAAATAAAACTGGTTTGTCACATTTATGTTGCTGCCATTGTTTCTTTATCATACAAACTTGTCTGCAAAGAATACTAAAACAGATCATGATGAATGACGAAAATGTCAGCTTCAATTTTAGCACTGAACAGGAAAGCCATAGAAATATCAGCTGAAAGATTCAAGCATATGAAATGTGATAAAAACATATTTGTCTGAAAGTGTCACAATCAGCACAGCTGAACCCTCAGGGTAGCTTGGGGAAAAAAAGAAGGTCTTGTCACAAGTATAGCACTCCGGCATCAGTCATTTTTATTAAATGTGGCTTAGACAGCTTTTTTTATTTAAGGTCACTGAATGCAAAATGTGTATTTTGTGAGTCTGTTGAATCTGTCTGTACTGCAGTAGTCCTTGATGGGGTACTTTCTTTCATCTATGAAACAAATTGATTGGACTCTAATCATAATGAAAATGTTCTTTCCTTTCGTTCCCTTGGACGGTTTGGATTATTTCCTACCTCTGTCTGACCTTCTTATGGAACAAAAGATTTGAAAAATGTTTGAAAAAAAGGCAGTGATGAAAGTTGGTCCATCTGGGAGTGGATAGCCTATTTTGCAATGAACACAACAAAAAGCAGCCAACTTTTGGCAAATCATTGTGGTATTTGGTTGCCAAGTTTATGCACTTTGACAATGGCACCCAAACATTCAGCAGTCAGATCCGTATCAAAGTGACCTACGTATTCAAGGTTTATTTTAATTTTTTGAACCAAACAAAAAATGGCAGCGTTGAACATGAGCCAGAGATGAGCAGGGGGTAGAAATGGCATAAATTTAGCTTCTCTTAAAAAAAAAAAGTGGGTGTTGGGTTAGAAAAAGGTTCACCGGCAGCGTGCCAGACTGTGATAGATGCGGTTCAGGCTTTAGCATCAGTTGCTGAAGTAGTCATTTGTTCCAAACAGACACATATGGATCTAAATCAAACCTAAAGATGGGGTGTTCTCCTTGAGAAGGGCACCTTCAAAAGATGCTAAAGTGAGCGTCGTGTTTGAAATTTATGATCTGCTGAATCAGCATGTGTTGCATAGTGACATCCACATACTGTATGTCTTTCAGTTTTTTTTTCCGTTACTTATGTTTGCAATGGCCGCAGTTGGGGCATTATTGTTATTGGGTGGATTTGGTAAATATCAGCTTCACTGTGTCTAGATGATTTTTCAGCTAAAATATTTGTGGAAGATGTTAATGTAATAAAATTAGTTACATGGACACAACAGATTGGCACGTTTTCAGTGTTTCTGCTTCATTTTTTGATCCGCCTTCTAAATAGCTTCACATTAAGAAACTGCAGGATTGGTACTTGGCAAGTGGAGACATAGAATGATCCATATGAATGAAAAACAGTCAAGGCTTGTTGTATCTCACAGGAACTATGTAGCTTTGTGATTTGTCTGCCACCCACCTTGTTGCACAAAAGCACCATAGACAATCCAGATAGCGCTCTGAAGTGAAGTGGAGGCAGAAGGTGGTGGATGACCTGTGCTGTTGTGGCACCGCACTGCCTGGATACGCCTCAGCAGGAAAATCATGATGCCCACTACTGGGATGGCTGCAGCAATGCATGCCCACACGGCCAAGTCAAACGGTGCTAACAGAGAAAAAATGTTGATCTTTTCCTCTGACTTGTGCATCAGGATTCCCACAGAGTAATCCAGGTAGCGCTTGCTGAAATCAACAACGCTCTCGCGCTCTGGCGTGATGGTGATGGCTGATGTGGCCAAGTCAGCTCTCTGTAAAGAGACATTTGTCTTTATGCACAGACTAATATTTTTACTTATTCAGCATCAACAATACAGTATACTCAAAGTCAAAGTCATAATACTGTAATAATGTACAGTATTCCCTTGTTTATCGAGGGGGGCCCATACCCTGAAGACCTGCAATAAGTGAAAAACCGCAAAGTAGGATAGTAGTACTGTAGTTTATTTTATTATTTATATAAAATATAAATTAAGGCTTTTACACCCTCCCCACACTCTTTTTTTTTTAAATATTCTAAACAATGTTTCTTAACGCTCTAAAAGAACAAAGATGATTTCAGCTCCCTGCCTCCTCTGCGCTTTGCCACATGCAAGTGTTCTTGGTCACACCCACTTTTCCGCTCTGCACGCTCAACATCTGATCAGCTGTTTAACTGCAGCAGGAAGTTTATCCTGCAGCAGTAAGGGGTGCACAAAGTTGCAGGAGGTGCTAAATAACTTAAAATCATTTATTTAAAATAAAAATGTCATGCCGATCGTGCGGCTCATCCATCAATCAGCCAATTGTGTGTCATGTCCAATATACAAGGAGGGCACCCTGCCCGGTCAACAGAACCGAGCACCCTGCCGACTGAACTGACATCTAATATGGACACGAATCCCTTCACAAAAAAAAATAGCTCAACACTAACCTTTGCTATGAGTTCTCCAATCATGCCGTTCCAGGATCCATTGGGGAGTACTGAGCCATACTTCCCATCACCAACTTGGTAGATGTCGTACTTGAAGCCCAGAAGCTTGGCGAGTGCATCCAAGACATCGATTGAAAAACCTTTATATCTTTTGGGTTGCCCCAGAATGTTTTCTGCCACCATCACAAAAGGTTCCTCCTGTTTGGATGAAAGTTTTAGTTGAGGAGCTGGCAATATTGTTAAACACACCGCAGCAAAAAGAAAATAGCAAATCATAGAACTTTATTGCCAGAGTTAGGATTCAAAACTGTAAAAGACTGGTGTCTGAGATTGAATACATTCATCAAGATACTCTTGAGTATCCTCATGATGAGACTGACAGCTGAAGCAAGGACATGCTCAGTCATCTTAAGACGCCTTTATGAAGAGCTCCAGTATGATCTACATTAAACTTCATCTTAATAAAATAGTTTCCCCAGCAACTCTTGACCCATGGCGCCATGGCAACTGCTATGGTTCATCAATGTGGAAATTGTCATTCTAAATTTATTGCTCCCACCCATAGTTCCTCTTTATGAGTTAAGTGTCAGGGTAGAATTAAATAGGTGGAGTGAGGAAGCTGAGGAAGATGGGGCTGAGGGACAAGGAAGAGGAGGGAGGTGTTAAAGCGGGCAGGGGCAAATGACTTGATTAAGTGACACTGCCAGGAGAGAGCTGAGCAGAACTTATGTGGATAAATGGTGAAGGTAAATCATCTGTGAAGAGGAGGAAAAATGGAAAGGAGGAGACGTGACGCAAAGGACCGGGGGGCTTTGTTTTAGAGTCGTTGCTGTGGCGTAGGGATTTCTTTTAACAACTGCGAGATGCATTAAAGGACAGAATCAAGGGAGTTGTCCTGTTTGGAATGAAATGATTTCACACAATTATCCTAATATTTGTAGCAGAACATCAAAATATGCCAAAGCACTGCCTCAATATCACTGATAATTTTCGAACTCTGTATGAAATATTTTGAGATTTTTTTTTTAATGTAATCGTTATCTGAAAGGATTAAAAAGAACTGTTTGCTCAATGTGGTTGTGCAAAAGGAATTTTTCACTTGGCTTCTTGCTAATTTTTCTTTGAAGTTGAGAGTCTACAAGACTGTTGCTTTCACATATGTGTTCATATTTACAAAGGCTAAGCATTAATACTATATTAAACAGCTTTATTTCCATGTTCCTGATCGTAGAGGCAGGGGAACCGACTTGGGACCCGAAGGACCCAGGTTCGAACCCCAGTCACGGCATACCTTGTGGTGTCTATGGGCGGCACACCTCACCCCCAAATTGCCCCCCGGGCGCTTTCAATAGCTGCCCACTGCCCCACCTGGTGGTGGTTGGGTTAAATGCAGAGACTAATTTCGTCTTGTATGGAAACATACACAGATGACAAATGTGACATTATTATTATTATTATTATTATTATTATTATTATTATTATTATTATTATTATTATTATTATATCTTAGCAGACATAGTTTTTGATTTTTAGTCATTCTTATGTTCAGATTTTTTAAGACGGTCTGTTTTTCCAACATTAACATTCTATATTTCTCAAACTGTTGGCAAGAGTTTTTATCCTGAAACAGACACCAGGGATACTACATATCAGTATCTTAATACTGAAAAACCAAAGTAAAATAGAATACATTACAACTTTTTATTGTGAAAATGTACTTACTGGTAATCAAAAGTGACTCGCTTAGTAACACAGCATTCAATTTGTGTTTAACTAAAACAAGCAAGTTTACTTTGAGCAAGAAAATTATAACCTGTTTTGAAATGTTTGCCTTAAAACTGTTTTGTTTGTTTTTATTACTGAAATAATTCCCTACTCAGGTTGAAGTGTTAATAAATTCAGCACACTCCTACAACTTACCAGTAATGTGACAATCTTGAGTGTCACTCCCTGCATGCCACTCTCGATTCGGTTCTCCTTCAGGCTACCATTCAAACCACGAGTGGCGTCCCAAGATGCCAGCTAATGGGGGGAAAAACAGATGGAGAAATTAAAAAAAAGGGTTAGGAAGAGGAAAATGGTAGGATACTGAGCTCAGATGCAATTCAACAATTCAATATTAATCAGGATGGGATGAAGACGGTTGTACTTAAAGTAATTAACGTTCAGTATCTTCCATCTTTTGATGTGACTGTAAAATAATTGGCAGTAAGTGGTCAAGGGGTACATTTACATCTGAATTTATCAGAGCCCTCTGTTTAACTTATGCCCCTTTTCCACCGGTCGGCTCGGGTCGGATGTTACGTCATATGTGCGTCGCAGAGACCCCCTTTCATCCTTTCCCACCGGATATTCCGTGCGGACCCGCGCGAGATTTCCTGAGATTTTCGGGCCGGATTCATAGGTGTACCGAGGCGAGCTCACCTGCTCCGGAAGTAGGAGACTTCGGGCTGTTTTCACGGAAGCAAGGGACGCGATCACTGCTGGACTTTACATGATAAACACGGTAAAAACAATTATTATTTTTTAAATTTATAGCAAAGATGGGTCTTCAGCTGAACGTGTCCTTAATAAAATCACGTACTGCTCAAAACTGCACGATTTAAAAAAATAGGTTCGCCACGAGCAACACGCGGCGCGCGGGCGGCTTTATGTCTTTAAATGTAGCTCAATGAACAGATATAAAATATATTTCATAGCTGACTTTATAGTACGAGGGCTCCTGAGCTTAACCACGCTTTAATATTGTCACGTAGTGGTCAAATATGCTGCATTTAAAGTAGTTTCGCTTTGACTTTTTCCAAAACCTGTGCTTGCACAACGAAAATAAATTATAAAAATTCGAATTTTATTTCAAATAACTCCAACAGGATACATTTCGTATATGAACATGTTGTGATCACACTAGATTTTTTTGAAAAATATCAGCTATGTGGTTTTTGATAGAATTGATAATATGTGATACAAAGTAGAAGGGAGAAAATTAATGGACGTAGGTTGACACATTTATGTCTATAAAACATTGAATTTTATTTCAAATAACTCCAACAGGATACATTTCGTATATGAACATGTTGTGATCACACTAGATTTTTTTGAAAAATATCAGCTATGTGGTTTTTGATAGAATTGATAATATGTGATACAAAGTCTTTATTGTGTTCTTCTTCTAGTGGTGGCTAGTACTGTAGTAAATAGCTTGAGGAACACTACTGCCACCATGTGGTAAGACGAGTAGGATTCTGGACCCCGCCCACAGAAGGGGTACAAAAAAGCTGTGGAAACAGAACATAGATGTGACCCGACCCGAACTGAGCCGACCTGAGCCGATCCAACCCGAGCCGAGCCGAGCGGTGGAAAAGAGGCATTGCAGAACGCTGATCAGTTTTGAGACGTTCTATAGATAATCTGAACCACTTTTCTCCATCCAGAGATGACATTGACAAGAAGAGCTTAACATGATAGTCTGGTTATTTTTCAAGTGATTTTTCTGTCAAACATTTGTCAAAGGTTAGTACCTTAGCAGTGTCAGGATTCTTGACATTTACACAGTCTATTCTTGGCACACATCCACTTAGTAACAGACGTTTCTCTCGGTTGAGAAAATGGCAACAAAAAGTTGGTCCACTATGGGAGTGTGCTGCCTGTGGGACTAATTTTGTTGTGGCTCCAAAGACTGATGGAGTCCTTTGGATGAAGTACGAAACATCTCAATGGAAAAAGGAGAAACCGTCCAGATGACCTGACTGAACATTGTTGTGCAACAAAAAGTATTATGCCAATATGTAGAAGTTTTGTGGTGTTCTTTCATACCAGTAAGGCATTTTTTCAAAAGTTCTTTTTATACAAGCCTGAATTTTTTTTATAAAAAGATGCCTTAATTACCATTAACCAAGTTCATAGGAAGTCTTTATCCTTCTCAACGCACCTGATAAGTACTATTTAAAACCATTTTACAGAACATAACTTCAAGACTGAGCAGACATCCCTTTAAGTGTTCAATAACCACAACTTTAAGTAGACTTTTAGCTCACCATGTGAAGCTGTCACATAATATCAAATCTGATGAGCTCTTTGAGTATTTTTTTCTTAAATCCAAACGAACTTTTAGTTTCCAGCCTCTCGTTCCACATGGGCAACCTTTGAAGGTTTGTCTCAGGTTGTGAGGCTGATGTTTCGTAAATGTTTAATCAGAGCTGCTAGCAGGACAAGGATTCTCAAGGATCTGACACATCATTTGGAGTGGCCTTTGATTTGATCTGACAGAGTGAGACTTGTGGCCCAAGGTCAAACAAAAGGCCTTTCAGGCCACAACAAAACAACAATAATTTTCTCCACCGCAAAACAATGTACACCACCACAACAATATTGTCTTTACCCCAAAGTTCAAAAGCAAGCAAACCAAAATGGTATTTTTTTTCATTCATTCAACCTTTAGTTAGGCAGGTTAATTCCATGGAGCCTCAATGACTCATTTACAAGAAAGACCTGGATTTACCTGGACTGACTTAGTATTAATAACATTTATTATTCAGTTAAATGTACTTTTCGTTTAGCTACTCATTCTGGGAACAATGCATATTTTTTAAAGCTATGGTAACCATACATTTTGTTTTTCCACTAGCAAAATATTGAACTGACATATTTATAATGATCGGTGTTTGGTCATTATATTTATTATATGCAATGATTTTATGTCTAAATGCTGTTTTTTTTGTACTTCATTTTGTATGTTGCCTATGTGTTGCCTGTTGTTTGTCTGTTTGTACAGCACTTTGGTTGGCCTTGTCGCTGTTTTAAGTGGTCTATAAATAAAATGGTATGGTATAAACATTTATTATCATCATAACTGAAATATCATCCTCAATGTGATACTGACCTCAAAGTCTATTTTGTTAGATTTAGTGCCATCTAGTGATGAAGTTGCAGATTACATTCAACTGTTAAATATCCACCCAAACCAAGTTTAGTTATGTAGACTGAAAATACTACGACTGTAGAATAAATAGAAAAGAACAAACAAGAAAAAGTAAGGCCTGCTCAAGTCGATTTATTTATGGGCTACTGTAGAAATGTGACATAATAATATGACTATGAAAATAGTCATATTATTATGTCACATTTCTAGGGGAGTTGTGGCACAGAGGTTAGAGACAATGGGACTGTGATCAGAATGTTGTCTGTTCAAATCCCCAGGCCAACAACATCAAAGGTAAAGGTGAAGCACCCACACTTGCCTCCACCCTCATTTGCCCCACTCTGAGCCCCCTTGAGCAAGGCCCCTAACCACCACCATCTTCTCCCCTGAGTACTCTAGATAGCAGCTCTGCTCCACATAGAGGGCTGTGGTAGCTCAGTTGTCTGTGGTTGTCAGGAAGGGCATTCGGCGTAAAAATAACTGCCACGTCTTCATGCGATTTAATTCGCTGTGGCGACCCCTGATGAAGGGAGCAGCCAAAAGAAGAAAATTAATACAATAAGTAAATAAACAATAAATAATAGGACTATGAAAAAAGACCTGTGCCATCTGTATAGAAAAAAAAAATCACTGTAATATAAACACACTACTATGTTTTATACACTGATAAAATGCTTGTCTCAAATTAATAAGGCCTACATATAATAGAAAAAAAATCTCATATTCACAATAAATAGCTTATTAGCTCCCTTTTGATTTCTTTTCTGATTAGGCCTAATCGCTTTGGTAGAATCTGAAAACATAACAAAACAAACCATTAGCTTGGTGTTGTTTAAAACAGTTTGGTGTTCTCATGTATCGATGGAGCTTAGATTACGAAAACCTGAACAAATATGTGCTCCTGATTGGTCTTGAAATGACAAACTTCTATATGACAGAAAATATTAATCCTGATACAAGAGGCAGCAACAAAAGAATTTGACTGTGAACGAGATGGAAGCATGTGAAACAATCAGACGCTAGGGGTGGGGGGTGGGGGTGGGGTAGAAGAACATTTAATTATCGGTTATCAGTTTGTTTTTCAGAACCCATCTGCATAGTCTTGGTACAGTTTATTGGGCAGTATATTTTCTCTGCGAGCTTATTAATGACGTGATGAAGTGACTCTTGCTTCCAACCCACCTGTTTGTGTGGGCAAAATTAGTCAGTATTTCCCCCTTTAGGTTTTGACTCATGGATGATGCTTTTTGTTTAAGCACTGGTGCTTATGTCACCTTTATAGAGGTCATCTGTTAATGCCATTCAGTATAATGCATGACATATTAAGAATTTTTATTATTATGTCAAACAGAAAAGTGTAAAAATATAACGTACAGTATATCTACCGGTACTTGTTTTTTATATGCATGTTTCTGTTGCTCTGAGATGACTTCTGTTGTGACTTGGCACTATATAAATAAACTGAATTGAACTGAATATAAAACATATAAAGCAAACTGTTGTGACAAATTCCTTTCATGGGCTGGTATAGAGATAATTCTAAATTTGTGTCACAAAAACAAAAAAGGAAATACATGTATCAAATACAAATTGAGTAGAACATTAAACGGAGTGAATAAAACAAACAGTTATATATGCACTATTAAAGAATAATAAGCTGCAAGAAAGTAAAGAAATAAATGTGGTAGAGGCACAGGTGTGTATGAGCACAACTCTGTTGGCCTGCACCTCACATTATGACTTTAATTCAGGGGTGCTCACACTTTTTCAGCATGCGAGCTACCTTTAAAATGACCAAATCAAAGTAAGACCCCGTTTACACGAGAACAACCTCTGGAAACGTTAGTGTTTTTTCAATGTTTAGTGGGGGTAATAAACAAAAAACAAGTGGGTTTACTTGAAAAATGCTGTAGTTTCTGTCAGTCGAATTGCCAGATAAGAAATTGTGAACTATAATACTGTGGCTTTAAAATTATAGTGTTTTGACCTAAACAGTCATATGTGCTGAGTAAAGATATATAAGATGAGCTGTGTCTTGTTTGTTGAACATCTGCACAGAAAAGGAGGGGGTATTTAAGACACTTTAAATTTATCTGGCAACCCTGATGCAGCACTCGGCTGCTTTCATTATGCATGCAGCATCTGCATGTTTACGTCCAAACTGATGAATACACTAATGTCTCTTTGGACCTTGGATTTTATTAGTTTTGCTCCTACATGCAGAAAAATGATGATTAGCACAAAAACTATCTGCTCTCTGCCATTTATTGTAACTGTTGTTAGTGCAGAAAAAAAAAAAAACGTTTGACTCCAGCCAGCTTTAGTGTGCATGTGTGACTTAACATTTCACGCAAAGAGAATTTCACACCCTCGAATGTGTGTGGGGTGCGTTTCCCCCAAAAAATATTGAGCTGACATATTTATAATGATCGATGTTTGGTCGTTATATTTATGATCTGCAATGATTTTATGTCTATATTCTTTTTTTTTGTTTGTTTATTTGTTTGTACTTCATTTTGTATGTTGCCTAGGTTTTGCTCCCGGTAGGACTGGATGGCGCCTTGCATGGCAGTCTGCCGCTACCGGTGTATGAATGTGTGTATGAATGGGTGGATGGTTGGTATTATAAAGTGCTTTGGGGCCCCTCATAGGGGGCTAGAAAGCACTATATAAATAAGCTCCATTTACCATTTACCATTTTGCCTGTTTGTCTGTTTGTACAGCACTTTGGTTGGCCTTGTCGCTGTTTTAAGTGCTCTATAAATAAAATGGAATGGTATAAACATTTATTATCGTCATAAGTTAACTGAAATATCATCCTCAATGTGATACTGACCTCAAAGTCTATTTAGTTAGATTTAGTGCCATCTATTGATGAAGTTTCAGATTACATTCAATTGTTCAATCTCCACCCAAACCAAGTTTGGGTAAAGTCAAGTCAAGTCAAGTAGACTGAAAATACTTCGACTGTAGAATAAATAGAAAATAACAAACAAGAAAAAGTAAGGCCTGCTCAAGTCGATTTATTTATGGGCTACTGTAGAAATGTGACATAATAATATTTCTATGAAAATAGTCATATTATTATGTCACATTTCTAGGGGAGTGGTGGCACAGAGGTTAGAGACAATGGGACTGTGATCAGAATGTTGTCGGTTCAAATCCCCAGGCCAACAACATCAAATTCCCCTTTTCCATTAGTACCATTAGTACTGGTACAGCATGGTTTGGCTCGGTACGGTGCACGTTGTGAGAGAAACGCAATTTCGGTCCTGTGTATGTCCTGTACAGTACATATTGCAGATCTGACAATAAAGTTGACTTTGACTTTGACTTTGACTTTGATTTTTCAAGTAAAAAATAAATAAATAGGCGACCTGCAGACAGACGCAGACTGACGAGCCTAATACTACGTCACAGATGTTGCATTCGCGTGTAATCTGATTTCCCGTGAAAAAACACGGCGCAAAGTTTAAAATCACTTTTAAATCAAAATTAAATTGATTTATCATTTTGCTTGTACAAACGAATATAGTTGAATGATGCAACATATATATGTTGAACAATTTTATGCATAGTTCAAACGTCATGTCAGTGGACCTTTAACCTTTATTTAACCAGGCTAATCCCATTGAGATCACAGATCTCTTTTGCAAGGGAGGCCTGGACCTGAAGGCAGTCTAACATGTATGTTTTTGGTCTGTGGGAGGAAACTGGAGTACCCGGAGAAAACCCATGCAAGCAAAAAAAGGACATGCAAACTCCACTCAGAAAGACCCCAGGTCCAACCGGGGATTGAACCCAGGACCTTCTTGCTATGAGGCAACAGTGCTAACCACTGAGCTGTCGTGCTGCTGATGTAATGCACCAGAACATATTTTGACCCTCTCTTTAAGATGCTGTTGGTTAAAATTAAGTTGTTGCAGATCAGGCTGTAGGTTCACAACATCGTAAACAATGTTGGAGATTTTTCCGTGCCATAAACAATTATCAATCGTTTTTCACCCCTGCTGGTGAGCATATGTGCCATATATGCTCAGGTCTTTATATATTTTTTTTTATTCGACTTAAACTTAAGTGCTACTAATATTTTGCTCATCTGTCCATGTGACTGGGTTGTGCGTTTGTGTTTCCAAGTGTGGACAGGGACAAAATGTCAGTCTGCAGTGCTTGCCTCACAGGGGGCTATTTTCTCCATGAGCGGTTTTGTCCTCTGTGGAAAAAAAATCAGTGAGCCATCTTTGCTCTGTAAACTGAAGAACACTAAAGAAGAGCACTTCTACTTTATAGAGCCTTACCCACCAGCATGCCACTAGGAAGGTCAGGAACAATAAATAGAGCAAAGTCAAACCACCTGCATTTAGGCAAGACATGGATGAGAACACTGGACCTTCACTACCACTTGTGAAAGGAAACATTTTTATAGTAGCTGCAGTATAAAATCTCAAAGTAAACGTCCAAGAATGTCACAGTAAAACAGGTGAACTATTCATTTTGTCACATAAAAATATATATTTTTGGAATCCAGATAGCCAATGTGTGAAGATTTTCTTTCTGTTCTTTTGAAGTGTAAGATAAGGATTTCATTTTTTTATATATTCCTTCTATAAATATGGAAAGTGCCAAAGAAAGTTTGCTGTAGAACATTTTTTAGTCTTTAATTTAAATCTACTTCTAGTTGTGAAACCCTACGCACAGATTTTCTGTCATTTTATTTATTAAAAAGTGTTGTAAAAGTACTGCTTAAAAATGCCAAGTTTAGCTGTAAATCATTTAGGCTGACTATTGCAACATTGCAGTTTAAAATTTCATGTCATTTGAAATCACTGTTGCTCAGATAGTGGTAATCCATAATTTTAAATGATAATCTGATATGGAACACAGATTAAGCCAAAAGGAGTGAATGACAAAAGGGATGAAAGTCAAAAAGCTGGGGTTTTCTCAGTATCACGATCATCCCAATTACACAAGCTACTTACTACAAATGTTATAAAGCACTTGATCCCTTTTTGTGAAACCACTTAAGAGGGTTATTATAGACAGTGGCACAGTTTAGACTAGTTGTAGCTATTCTGCTGCTCTTTACTTCCCTGCTAATCCAGAGTGTCAAGTGCTTACATATTGACAATAATAATAATAATAATAATGAATTCAATTTATAACGCACTTTTCATTAATGAAAATCTCAAAGTGCTACAAGGAGCAACAGAATTAAATGACAATAAAACAAATAATAAAACAATTAAAATCAATAACAATATCAGCTAAGATCAAAAGTAGAATCATGAGGAGGTAGAGTATGCTTGGTCGAAAAGAAAGGTCTTCAAGTCGCTCTTAAAGTCAACCACAGACTGTGGGGCTCTTAGACATTCAGGAAGAGAGTTCCACAGGCGGGGGGCAGCCACACTGAAAGCCCGGTCTCCCATGGTCTTTAATTTGGTTCTTTGCTTACATATTGACGAGCTCTTTATGCTAGTGACTTTCTCATTGAGCCATATGTCTTTGTCTGACTTACATACAGCACTGACATGATAGTGGAGGACTGTGAATGTGTTAGAAAGTTGAACAAATAACGCACTGTACAATAATTGCCTGCTTTATATACTGTGTCCCTAAGCAGCAAGGTGTGAACAAATAATGTGATGTAAAAGCAAATAGCAGTTACAAAATCCTCAGGAGAGAGATTTGTTTTTCAAACCCATTTCCAATAGCAGGATTCATAGGAGCTAACAGGCTATATAGAGCATTTAGTGACACCCGCTGAAACAGTAGTTGGCAAGGGATTTAAATCTACAAATAAAGAAATGTTCTTCATTTCTTCTTCCATCCAAAACTACGTGGAAACTTTAGACGTTGTGCAGACCATGTACACATGCTCTTTCCGTAATTAGATCCTTACTGTAAAATGAAAGAGAGAAACTAACATTTTAAAAGTTTAATATAAAATAGGGTACTGTAGCAGTATAGAAGGCGAGCCTGTGATCGGAAGGTCACCAGTTCAACTTCCTGCACCGCCTACAAAAATGTGGTTGGAAAAGGGTAAAGCACCCTGCCTCCACTCTTATTTGCCCCACTCTGGGCCCCTGAGCATGACCCTAACCCCCAGCTGCTCCCCAATCATCCTAGACAGTGCTTTATTTGTAAGCCGACCGATGCTGGAACGCCAATAGCAGACGGGCCACTTGACTAAAATAATTTATTTTAAATAAACAACCCACGGCTCATCCATCAGTCAGCCAACTGAGTCATGTCCAATCTTACTTTAAAAATCCACGATGAACTGCGAAGTAGCAAGGGACATGTTTGATTACACATGTGCCACACTTGCTGATGTTCTACATCAGTATGTGTACATCTATGTCTAATGTATTGGATGAATGTGTGTGACATATTTCTTCTGTCTAATCTGTCATAATTGCATGGTGAAAATACACAGGGGGAGGCAGAAAGTACCGTGCCACACAGATAGGGGGCAGTGCTGCCCCATAGGGACAATGAAGCAGAGTCAGAGTCAGAGAGAATTTATTGTCATTTGCACCGCATGTAGTACATGTGTTGAAAACGAGATTATGTACACAGGGTCCCAGTTACATCCAACAACAAATGCAAGAGAAAAACAATAATAACATCTAGGATTAACTAAGAGAGACATCAGCTAGTAATACACTAAGCCCTAATGTAGTAGAAAAACATCATTATAAACAGCAGCACGAACATGAGCAGATGGTCACAGATGAACGCAGCAACAAGAAACAGATCAGCATCAGCATGATGTGACATTTTGCAGTGTTTATTCTTATTATTTATTTATTCATGAGTCTGACAGCCTCAGGGTAGAAGCTGTTCCTCAGTCTAGTGGTTCTACATTTGATGCTCCTCAACCTCCGTCCCGAGGGGAGTGGTGCAAAGAGTGAGTGTGCTGGGTGAGTGAGGTCTTTCATGATGCAGGTGGCTCTTTTTCTGCATCTGGAGGTGTAAATGTCTGT
>JBBPBX010002601.1:77425-89287 GCA_038048925.1 Garcialebias charrua
CATAGCAAATTGGTACATTTGTTTAAATTTGTTTGGACAAAATGGAAGATCATGTTTCAAAACTAAAAGATTTTTCCAAACTCGATTTTCAGTCAAAACAGAAGATATTAGAGACCCCTACTTAGCGATTGTCTCCATTGAATCAGCCAGACTTAAAAAAATGAAGGCTAACTGCAACAAGTTTTACAACAGAGTAACGCAGATTGTGGAGAAGGATAGGTGCATGGATGGACTTCATCTTAAAATACAGGTAAGATAATGCATGCTTTTAAAAATGTATTTAAAAAGAGAGGATCCCCCCCTCACCCAAAAAAATACCTTACATTAAATATTTAGATTTTCTTGCTATCATTATTGAACAGTATATAGTTTTTGAAGCATAATCAGATGCCTTAAAAAAAGGCTAAATTGAAAAAATAAGCTTCTATTTTGGGTTCATATATGTGAGCATCCAATTCCAGATGAGCCCGTGCCTCCTGTCACAAACCTCATCGCACGTCACTGATGCATGAGCATTTAAATGACTGGGATTGAAAGCACTTAAATAAATAATAATAATAAATTAAACAAAAACGAGCAAAACTGTCATAACTTTAAACTGCCTCCACAAAAACACAACTGGTTTTCTTTACAAATACACATAATACACACTCATTTTAATGTGCCTCTTTACCTCCTTCATCTTAAATGAGGGAACAAAAAAGCTAAAATGATGAGTCGTCTCCAAACAGCAGAAGAGCAGTGCAAAATCAACGGGCTGTTTAAATTAGTCAAGGAAAAAAAAGATACGTTATCTGTTCGGATACATTGGAGATCAGTTTGGCAGACATGGCGCCACGCTATCACTCTAAGCTCTAATCAGCAACACGAGGAGGGATTCACTCTGTGAAACTATTTCAGACATGGGCTGGAAACCAAATGTGATGGTAGGAGAAGCAAACGGATAAAAAGCAAAAAGAAACGAGGATTGAGAATGAGATGGACTCCACATCTTTATTGGATAAAGAACTAAAGCACATGAAAAATAAAAAGGTTTTGTGTGCAAACATAGTCTCTTGTCATTTCTAAATATGTTTCCTGTGTATGTTAGAAATTTGTAGCTTTTCATAACAGCTGGAGTCTAAATGAATAGTAAGTGTAGTACACAAACCTACATTTCATCCTTTGTTTTTGTTTTTTATGCATGCATGCGAAGAAAGAAACTATTATATATTGTAAGCATTTTCTGTAAAATGTATTTTAAAATGCAAAATCGTTTTTTATTTTACAAATATGCACATTTTTGTCTATTCAAGCCTTTGAAAAGGGAGCAACAGAGATCAGGTACTGTGGGTGACTGTGCATTTAAAATCAATTCAGCAGCTGGAAGGTTGGTAACATTAGCCTAGCATTGTTATTATGATGGATGGGAGCACATGAAAAAGAATACATTAGGAGTGTAGAGAAATATCATTCACTTTTCATCCAATTATTTTTGGACTTTCGAGAAGATTTACTTTATCCATTGTAGTGTGGCAGCATAAAGAAATAGGGCCAGTTAAATTTTTCCTGTCAGATGCAGAAACCCAAGTACTGTATAGGTAATTTACAGTCAATAATAGTTGAGCAAAATAAATTTACCATGTAATAATTTCTGCCCTAAAAACATAATATTGCCAATGTGATTTATGTCTATAGCAGTACAACTTGTTTAAAATAACATTTAACTCTTAATTCTTTAACTGAGGAATCCTCACCATGGATTGTGACACTACTGTATTGGAAAAGCTTATGTGGAAAAAGGATCAAATGTGTTTACTACTTTCAATAAGGGCATTATCATAGAAAATGATTAAGAATAATACCAATAATAAAGTGCAAGCTAGTGACAGTAAATAAAATATTGTTTTCTTTTTTGCTCCGTACACCAGTGTAGGAGATTCCAAGCAGCTGAGGGTTTTTTAAACCCAGTGTGGGCCAGAGAGTGGGTTTAATTAATTGTTGGATCAACACTCTCATCAGCCCCCTGCAGATCTATAGTTGGCAAGAGAGAACTGCCCTTTAGAGAATATTTAACGTCATTTCTGCTTTATGAGTCAGTGACAAATTGGTTGGAGCAGTGGGATAAACACAGCGGCTATCAACTTCTGCCTTATTTTGGATGCAACATGCAACATGGCACATTAAAGCTCGTGGGGAAACCCCACATCCGTTATCATCAACATCAGCAATTACCACTGGAAGGGTGATGATGGCCAATAAGAACATTTTCACCTAACCTTCAGCCTCATATAAAAAGTGCCAGAACACTTAGCTGAAGCCAGTACATGTATACCAGGGATGCCAGTTTTAGTAGGGGCTTGGTTTGATCTCTAAATCTAATAGTGCATGTTGTTTTAAGGCTATTGTTGGCAACAAGCACAGAGATGATCTGGAGTGTCAGGTCTGGCAAAGATGCAGCAACCAGAGGTGCCAGATGAACGCCATCCAAACTCGTTTAAAACATTGTTAGATTGTTTGTGACAATGGGGTGATGGAGATCATCTTTCCATGAAATCAAATTTTTTGTTGTTGTTGTTTTTTAAAATAATATTGCATTATCCGTTACCACTTTACAATATGGCTCCCCTTATAGATGGCTAATAAATAGTTTATAGATACATTATTAATTCCTCTATAAACACTTTATGGATGATTAATAATAGTTTATTATGTATCAATTGAGGGTGACAGAGAGGCAAAACTGACCAGTTTCTTGCCAAATAGTGAGCCAAATCTTTTCATCTATATATTTCATCTAGAGTTGTTATATTAAACATTTCAGACTAAGTTACTACCTTGTAAGCACAATAAGCATTTGTAAACTTATTTTTTAAGGATATAATATTAGTTGTAGATACTTATTACGCAGTGATAAAGTACAATATTATATGCTAAAGAAATAGGTTTACAAATGCTTATTGTGCTCAAAAGATAGTAACTTATTCTGAAATGTTTAATATAACAACTCTAAATGACATATATAGATGGCAGCTTTGGCAAGAAACTGGTCAGTTTTGTTTCTTTCTTGCCCTTAATTAATGCATAATAAGCAGTTGTTAATGATGTATAAAGTGTTTATAGAGACATTAATAATGTCTCTAAACAATTTTTTTGCCATCTATAAGCGGAACCTTATTGTGAAATGTTACCCATTATTCTTTACTGATTTATTAGTACCTGACCTGCTAATAGTGAGACCGGCATTTAAGCTCATTATAGCCAGATTGTTGATTCATCTGGTACTCAGTCGACGGTGTCCAGGTCAACATTTTTAAATTAATATGGTTAACTTTAATTTATTTTTACATTATGTGAAAAGCAGTTTCTTACAAAAAGCAAACAAACAAAAAAGAAGACAATGTAGACTGTAGGGCGTGTTGAACTGTGCATTGTGTTTGGGATTTTAGCTGGCAATTTATCTTTTTTTATTTTGTGTTCGCACACTCTTAAGGGATTTCTTCTGAGCTCCGAGTAAACTTCTGCCCTGCTCTTAAAACACAGTAAAAAATATAGTGTTCGCACACTCTTAAGGGATTTCTTCTGAGCTCCGAGTAAACTTCTGCCCTGCTCTTAAAACACAGTAAAAAATATATGTTGTCCTTCCTGGCTTTAGTAATTTCAGATACATGTTATACATAATATAATGTTTGATAGAAATGGGACACAGTCAGGAAATAAATACAAATTAAAGCACAATCTGAATAATGCTAAAAAAAAGGTTCCTATTTGCATCAGGCAAAGGTTGATGGTAATTGATGGGCAGTGCTGTTTATTCTGATGAAGCAGGCTGATCAGAGCAGGTATCACATTTGCTTTTACTGAAAATGTTCATGTCTGAACCATCAGAATTCTGATTGTATCATAGGAATTTCTATTTATTTCTACATAGCACAACAGCACAGTCATAGTTCAGGCATCACATGGCACATACATAGAACAAACAGTGCACACTCAAGAATCACACTCAAGAAGAATATAATTTAAGACATGTAGCGCCAGAAAATTGAACAAGGAAAACTTGGACTTTGCTTTTTGAGAGACTTTGCACGCCATGAAGGAGATATACTGCACAGATTTGGGGTAATATTTTTTAAAGCTCTCTGTTATGTGATTTTTATTACTATAATGATGCATTACTACGGAGGACATATTTGAGAAATAACTACCGCATGATGCATGCAAGATGCTTGGCTAGTAGGAACAATTACATTTAAATGAATTGACTTTTCTCCATGAGAGCTCCATGTAAGCTGGAAGTCATTAGGAATATCTGCTCGGAGACGAGCGGACACATCAATAAAAGCAAACCGGGAAACCAAAACAACAACAACGGCATCGATCACTCTGCATCAGCACTGGATGGTGGAGAAATCTCCCAGTAGCCATTCTGGAAATAGTATTTCAGTCTTCATTACAGTTTCTAACCAGAAAGACGCCTCATCTAAGAGCTATCAGGCTGGGAAGAAAATGGACGGAATGCAGATAAATGATGATGGAGAGGGAGGAAAGCAGGGCTGAAAAATGAGAGTAAAAGGTTAGGGGGAGAGTAGAAAGTACGACCACACTGGAGAGGGGGAAGAGGCGTATTAGAGATGAGAAGAAAATCTAAAAGTTTTGGACTGAGGAGGATGGCTCTTAGTGGTTTGGCAGGTGCAGGACAACATCGAGTCACTGTTGAAGTCCGTTCAAAGAACATTGCCTTACACTTCAGAGAAGGGACGTTTCTCAGTTCCAGTAATCGTTTCAGTGTAACGTTGGACAAGAAATAAGGTACCGGTATATATTAGTGATGTAACAGTACACGTGGGTGTATTGAATTTTTTCGGTACGTCATGTTCGGTTCAGTCCATGTGCGTACCTTTTCGGTTATTTTTTCACTCATTAAATTTTATCAACGATAAATCTGTTGCATAATCATGCGCCGCGGAACTAAAGTTCCTAAGCGTGTTTCAGCATGGCACTCTTATCTTGCAGCACACGTAGCATTAGCAGCCTAGCATCTCGTTGCAGTCTCCTGTTTGGGAACATTAAGACTTTCTTGTTAAAAGACGAGTGGACAAATCCAAAGTGTGTCCACGTTGTTTCACGGAGATTGGATCTGCAGCAGCAACACGTCAAACTTGTTAACGCACTTGAAACAACATCATCCGAACGTGAACATGTCTTCTAGCAGCTTGTTGCAAGACCGATAACGGCAGCATTTAAACAACCTTTATCCGGTAATTCAGATCAGTCCAAAGCAATAACACACAAGATGTAGGAGTTTTTAAAGCTCTGGATCTACGTCCGAATGTTGTTGATGCGCCAGCTTTAAGCATAAAGTTCTTGAGCCCCGCTGCCTATGACATCCATCACGTCAACGCTTCAGCCAAAAAGTTGTACCAGAACTTTATGAAAAAAGCTCAAACTTATTGTCAACAAGTCCCAGAGTTGATTTAAAGCACATGATGATGATGAACGAGAGAATCCACCACCTCATAACTGAAATGCTGACTGTTCAAGAAGAGGTAATGGTTTACCTGTATTATTGTCATTGCATTAATATGATCTAATTAACTTTTTAATTTAAAATTATTCTTATTAACTCAGTTTGTTTTACCTCAAATAAACAAATAAAGTCCAGTTGTTTTTGTATTGAGCGCTTGTTCTGACCTGCAGCTAAGAAGTCTGTGATGACTGAACTTTTCCAGGGACAGGTGGGAGCAGGTCCAAGAAGAGGTTTGTGAGTACAGAGCTTCAGGGTGCCCTTCTATCTCTGTTGCTAGTGAGCGGGTTTTCTCCACTGCTGAAGATATTCAAGGTCAATGTGTTTTTGTCATTCACATCACATGTGGTACATGAGGTGGGCCAAAACTATGTGCACAGGGTCACTTGTCATATTGTCACTGCAACTAGATCTGTGCTTTTAGCAGAAAATTAAGTTGGTCTTTTGGGCCAAAAAACGTAAAACTTGATTAGTTAGATTGTAAACGGTCTGTTGCTGCTTATTGTTCTGGTTCTGACTGTTATTGTATTTGTTAAAATGTTTATTATTGTTAGTATAATGTATTTATTGTAGAGTGCTGTTCATTTAAAATATCTGCCAAATGGGTCGCTTTTATTTATTTTTATACAAACGTATTCTTTACATGGCATATTTTCAAAATAAACATTTTGTAAGTCTTTATTTTGACCTTTTTTGTTCCAAAAATGAACCGAACCGAGCCCTCCTTGAAACTGAACTGAACCGAGATGTGATTTTAGCGTACCGTTGCACCCCTAGTATATATCAGTTAAAGAGCAAATCACAGGATCTATAACAAGGTTGAGTCAGGTTCTCTGGACGGATTCTTCTTTGTTGATAAAGAAGAATCCATCCAGAAGACCTGACTCAAACTGGTTAGATTTATTTACCTGAAATATTGAGCATCAGGAAATCAGAGGATATTTAGTTTTTTTTTTTAATCCACTTGGCAGTGCACAGACTGATGTACGCTGTAATAAACAACAGAATCCGAGTGCACTTGGCAGCCCATTATCTGGCCTTGTTGACCCCTTCCATCTCTGATACTTTAGAAACATGCAACCACATGTTGGCTTGCTCTCTGTTTCCTGTTTTGGTCACCTAGTTTCATGTCTCGAGTTTTATACAGGCATATATGTATATACACAGTCTCCAATGTTTGCAAAGTTTGTTTCCTGATGGATGAGAATGTGTATTTAAGTTTTTATGCATCTTTCTTACTAATGCTTCAGTATAACATATGCTGGCTACATTAATATGAGTTTGATTCATGGTTTCAGTTAGGCTGAGTAGTGATTAAATCTTCATTACTGCTTCTGGTCAGATTTGCTCCACATAGATTACAGAGAAACTAAATTATTTTTCATTCTTTAAGAAGTCCCTGATGGAATGGGGACAAAAAGCGCCAAATTGCAGCTGGGAGAGGAGTGCTCAAATAATGCTCTCAATCTCTCACTTCAGCTCTGCAGCACTTAAAGATCAAATGCATCTCCCAGTGAAGAATCCAGTCCACTCGTACATGCTCGAGTTTTAGTAAACCCTGAGCATGGCTGTGCCAATAAGACCACCTGAGTTGCAACATGAACAGGCATAAATTCTATTTATTTAGTTTGTTTTCTTTGTCTCTTTTTTAATTAATTGATCTATTTATACCAAAGCACACTAAATGCAATCATTTTATTAATGAAGTAAACATGAGGGAGACCATATATTGTGTCTTTAAACACATATAGTGCCACCCAGATGTAACTAAAGGATTTTAACAGGGGTCAGTATTAATACTGACCTCTTTACCTTAATTAATTTACTTATTCAGATTGAATAGTAATTTCACGGATTCTTTTCTTTTTCAGTTTACCCAATATATCTGTGATCTCTATGATGGATAAATAAACAGAGCTATAGAGTGACAATGGACACGTTAACTTAGCTTGATATGTCAAAGAGACACTATCATTTATTTAAAATGAATCAACTAAATTAACACCATTACACTTGATTGACATGATTTCACTTTCTTTCAAATTAATACGTCAGCACACTTAAATTTAACACAACAGACTTCAATATTGGATGTTAACATATTTAGTCTGTGGGCTCTTCAGCTTAAAATAGTTTCCAGCTTAGATTGAGAGGGAAAAGAATAGGAGGAAAGATTTAAGAAGAATTGGGAGGTTAAGAGAGGAAGTTTATCTTGCATTTATGAAACCAGATGACACTCTTCCGTACGCGTCCAGCTAAGATATCATCACACCTCCAGCAAGCAAACAGCGGCTCCTTTACCTTAAGACGTCCGCCTTGGTTCTGGTAAAGAGCTGTGATCAGCTTTGGACTGACGAGTCGTCGGTCCCGCAAGTCCAAGCTGGACTCCAGACGTGTTTACCTTGTCGGTGTCGGTGATACTCGCTTTCGTCGGCAGAAGCCGTGGCAATCGTGGTTTTTTGGCTCAAGATAAATTATTCCAGGAAGGAATAACAAAGTTTTGAGCTTACGCTCATTCGAAGTGGACTCATAACAGCAAGTTATCAGTCCCAGCTGGATGACGAAGGTCGTTAGCTCTTGACCAAGCGTACCCCAGCCCTTTGGGAAGGTTCACATCTCTTTTGAAGCTCCCAGCAAACTCTGACGTTCCAGCCACAGCTTAGAACTTAAAGCAGGATCAAAAAGAGGAGTGAGCTTGTGTTATCGCGACCCAAGGTTACAGCCAGAGCAGAGGGAGATTTGTTTAGGAAAAGACAGAGCAGCTGGAGCCCTTTCATGAAAAACAACAGATTACCTGTCTTCTGACTTTCTAAACAAAACCGTCCGGTCTCTGTGACCCGAGACTTCACCTTTAACACAGCAGTGAACACAGTAATACTCTTACAGAATAACACAGCTTAAAAGCACACATCATGAAAATGACAAAAGTTATTCTTTTGATCACATTAGAATAAAATCAAAGTGTTATAAATTCCCCAGTATTTATGCATTGTTTTTGTTCAGGCATATTGTTAGACAGCTAATATGTATTTTTTACATTAGACAGCTAATTCGTGTTTTTACGTCAGGCATCTTGTTAGACAGCTAAGGGGTCCTTGGGGATAAATACTGTAGAGCTGAGAAAGCCGTTGGTTTTATAGCCGTTAGTGTTTTCTATCGTTGATGCCTGTCTGCGTTTGTGACAAAGGTGAGCTTAATGCACTTTAATGAGCGCTAATTTCTTCTTTTCATATATAAATGGGGTGGCGATTTTGGCGCAAATATGAGACAGCCCAAGAAATGTTTATTTCATGTTTAAGGTCCTGTCTTGTTGTAATATTAAGGGTAAGCTAAGCTATTTGTTAGCTTGTTCTTATTTAGCCGTTTTCTTTTATTTTCAGATACCAGACAGACAGAAAAAGGGACAGTTAACGCCAGTTACTTTCAGTTAGGAAGAATTTACAGCTCAGGAAAGGAAACTGCATGCTGTAAACGAACTGGTCAGTTAATTAAACTCCAAGAAAAACACCATCTTGCTGTGTCAGGACTCACTCTCTGATCGGAGTGTCTGTGTGGATGAAGTGCTCCAGCTAAACTCCTAAAAATCAACATACAGTCCTAACTCTCCACAACATATGGTCCTTCTGAGCCGCATTACTTCACTCATATCAGCAAAATGGACACATCAAGATTAACAGAACGGCCACGACAGCTACCAGCTCACCTCCAGGACTACCAAGTTAGCCTTCCTCAGTCGCTAATGTCTTATGCTGCCCCTCATCAGGATGACAACCTAAGTGCCAGTGCACAGCAGCTGCAGTCACTCAGCCTGCAGACCAAGTCTGCTATTCAGCATGGCCAGCTACTTTCACTCGGGCTCTCACGGTGTCATTTCCCAGCGGCGGCAGTCGATAAGGCAAGCCAGTACAACACAGTACTACAAGCTAATACCCAGCCTGGCTCACGAGTGGGGTGTGAAAGGACCCCATCTCCTGCCCTAAGTGAATGCAGCCTGCAAAGTTATCCCAGCACAGATGACTGCTCAAGTGAACATTCTCTAGCATCCCAACAAGCAACATCTTTTAAGTTGAGTCTTCGGCCAGACAGTACAACCTGGTCTCTTCCAGTTACATTAACATCTGCATCACAGTTTGGAGCTGACATCAGGCAACCACTCTCCACTACAATGAGCATGTTACAACCCACAATATCTACGTCATACCAACCAGCCTATCAAATAATGAATCCCGTGACTACAGCTGTAAATGCTCAACAATACCAGCCCAATTATACAGGTCCAGCCCATACAGAATACCAGCCACATCCAGCTGTGTCAACACCAGCAGGTCAACCCCTGGCTCCAGCAACACCACGTCAGGTGCTGCAACCCACATCACTATCAAACAATATCATGCTTCAGTGCCAGAACCTCTACACCCCTATGGCAGTGCCACCGCCTGTGTATCAACCCACACAAGGTAACACCACACAGCCTGTGTACCAAACTGCACAGCCGGTGTATCAGCCCACACAAGTTAATGCTGCACAGCCTATGTATCAGCATACACAAGTCATCAATGCACCTCCTATGCACCAGCCCCCACCGTTTAGTACTACGCAGCCCATCTTGCAGCCGCCAGGTTATCAGCCAGGTCCATCTCCACAACCTGTTCTCCAGTTTCAACCTCCTGCAGTACAGACGGTCTACCAGCCAGTGCCTGTCATGGTAGGGCCAGCTCCCCATGGTTACAGTTCTTTCCTGCCACAGTACACCATGCCACAGTCCACATACAGTTTCCAGCCGCCGAAGCAGCCTGTTCCTGTACCTGAACTGCCCAAGCTGGTTCATGATAGTGAGAGAGAATTTACTGACCTTAAGATGGCACTAGACCACCTGCTCGACCCCCATACAGAGCTGTCAGAGCACTACAAATACCGTGTACTTATGGAGCGTCTAGTCCTGGAGGAGGCCAAGCTGATTGCTCAGTCTTGCAGACATTATACCCAACCTTACACAGTTGCTATGGAGGCACTACAGAGGCAATATGGACAACCACATCAGCTAGCACAGAGTGAGATTGCTGCTATCCTAAACGCCCCTGATGTAAGATCTGGGGACACAAAAGGTTTCCAGAGCTTTGCCCTCAGTGTTGACCTGCTAGTAGGAATGCTCACTTCATTAGAGGGACCAAATGGTACAGAAACAATGTCAACTGGTCACGTCGACAGACTGTTGAGTAAGCTTCCCAGGTACCTGAGAGACAGTTTTGTAGAGCACCTCCAGACACAAGGTCGTTTTAACACAAGTCAACTCAACCCCTACAACCTCAGAGACCTTGCCAGCTGGCTCAAAGTAAAGGCAGAAGCTCAAAGACTCTCTGCAAAAATGGCACAGCGCCACCGCCCTGAAGAGCCACCTGCCTCCAGGAGAGAAAGACACGCTCCAGCTCCAAAGCCTCGAGTACAATCTGTTTCTGTCTATCACGGCTCTGATGAACCCAAAGCTGATAACAGTTTTCCTGCAGAGGCAGCCCACTCTGATCCCAAGTCACAAAGATTTAAGAAGCTGTGTCTCTTCTGTAAGAGCACAGAGCACTATCTATCCCAATGCTCTGTTATTGTACAGCATTCACCAGAAGAAGTCAGGAGATGGCTTGAACGTGGTAAGCGCTGTTATAATTGTGGGAGGACCGACCACCAACCTGAAGCCTGCACTTTAAAGAAACCATGCAGTGAGTGTCAGGAGATTCATCTGAGAGTTCTACATGATGTTGCCAAGTCAGACTCGCGTGTCTACCTCATCACACCACGCGACCAAGTCACGTTCGGCACCTCTAAGCGAGGAGGAAAAGTGTATCTCAAGGTGGTGCCCATCCTAATAACTCACGGCCGGAGGTCACTGAAGACCTATGCCATCTTGGATGATGGGGCTGAAAGGACAATAATCCTACCAGCAGCTGCCCAACGTCTAGGCCTTAAAGGTAAAGCAGAGACCCTCACTCTACGCACCATTCACCAAGACGTGGCCCATCTGGCTGGTGAGTCTGTTTCTTTCCATGTTGCCCCACTAGGGCACTCTAAGGAGCGCCACCACATTAAAAATGCCTATACAGCAGGCCAGCTAGCTTTAGCAGAACAATCATACCCTACAACTGCATTACAGAGACGTTACCGCCATCTACAGGGTCTTCCAATCCCTGACTTTAGTGAAGTGCAGCCGTTACTATTAATTGGTGCTGACTGCACACACTTAATCACAGCAAAGGAGCCAGTGAGATTTGGTCCAAAGGGCAGCCCAACAGCAATCCACACAAGCCTTGGTTGGGCACTTCAGGGTCCAGACAGTATGGATTCTACTGCTGCTTCCTGTTATCTCA